>JAJIBD010038883.1:0-98858 GCA_021461705.1 Cryptotis parvus
CATTTAAATCTATACCTATACTGCTACTCTGAGAGTCATATATCAAATGACATAGCTACCTAGGCAAGAGACAAGATAATGAAATGCAATCTTTTTGCCAATGCCTTCCTACAAGGTTCCCAACGCGCAACCTTGTTACTTTTATTGTAACCCCCTCTGTGGTCAGCATCCCAGTGACAAATCTGTCACTTTTCTGTAAGCCCCATCTGTTGTGTGACAGGCCTAGCTAGCTTGGGAGCTTTGCTGTTTTATGCACTCAATCTATTTATATGTTCTTAAGCCAGAGTTCATACTAATAAGATCTCTCTTCTGTGTAAACACTGATGGAGGGTGTGGCAGTTACAGAAGTCACCTTGACTCTGAATGAGTAACTTCGACTTATTATTATATGTCAGGGACCACTGGGCCCCCAACAATATGGAGAAACGAGTTCCTTCTACCTCTGAAGCTGGCAGGAAGGGATAAAAACTCAGGGAATCCAGTGCAGTTTTAAAGATTTTACTATCACAGATTCTGATATACAATCAAGAACAGGAAAACCCCCAGATTTTGGGTTCCCATATGGGCCCCGGCCACATGTAGGCCAAGATGGCTGCCACCACGTGTTGAAGCCCAACAGAGAACCGAGAGGATGGGGAAGCAAATGCCAGGGAAGCTGAAATGGCAAAAGGCCCCTTTTTTCCCAAGCTTCTTTTATACACAGAAGCCTGCCAAAATCTTCCTGTCCATCCTGGGCTGGGCTATCTAGAGATGAGGCCAAGTAAATAACCCTTTTGAAATGTAGATCTTTAGGTGGCCCTTGGCTCAAGTTTCACGAAAGCCAGAGCAGATTCCCTGGAGGCAAAATCTCCCTAGCAGAGAAAGGAGGGGCTGCATCTCTGAAACAGAAAGCAGTTCAGAATGGAATTTGTAGGGAATGTCATTAATACTTTTAACCTAGCTAGCAGATCCCAGACTCTGGATCCCACTAAGGTCCAAAATCCATCAGAATAATTCACTTTGGCATTACCTTTAGAGTAAGAGACACACTAGTTTTCCCAGAGGGGCACTGGCATGTGTAAACTAGAATTGATTGCATTATGTGTAATCAATCCAACGTGGCCAAGTACTCTTGGGATATCTACATGTATGTCCCACACAGGGACCCGTGGGAACAGAATATTGATCTGGGGCAAGTGAGATTCATGATAAAATTATGTATACCATATAAAATTATGAGATCAGTCCAATTCTGGCCAAACTCCCATTGTGTCTGCTCCGGAGATTCCCCAAAGACAGGGACCAGCTCTCCACATAAACTAAGTGTAGCTGGAGGCTAAGACTCAGTAGGGCATGTCACCCAACAATTATACATCTACTAAGACTTCTATGTTATTTAGATTGGGCACAGCTCCTCTTTATACCCACTGGACCCAGTGTGGGACAGTTAGAATTTACCAAGAGACTGCCACCCTGGCTATGTTGAGACTATCGTTTAAGATTATAGGAAGAATCATACTTGGTTGCCCTCAAGCAGGCAAGGGTGACCCTTTCAGTATATAGAGAACAAGATACTTAGAATCACCCTGGTGCAGATAATAAATAAGAAGGACTTTGTGCCTACCATTTAGATTACATGAAGGCCATGAAATTAAGATGCACTACTTTATACCAACCCCCTCTCTCTTCAGTGTTTTACATAAGAGATAATCTTGGAAGAAGGGATTAGTCCTTGGCATAATCATTTGATTAGACCTGTAGTAGGGTGTGGCACCACCCTTCTATATACTCTTATACTTTCTAGAAGCTGTTGAGTTGATCTTTTTGACAGGACCCTCCCTGTCAACAGTTAGGATTACTTTGGTGTATATAAGAGGACAGATTTGAGGTACACTCTCTCATTGCAGGACTCCTCTCTGGTGGGATCTTCTTTGGTGGGTCTCTCTCTGGTGGAATCCTCTTTAGTAGGAGACTTGGACCCTCATTCTGAACAGAGCTAGAGGTCTTCCATTATATTGGAATGCAGTGCTAGAACTTTTTGTACTATTTAAAGCCTATTTGGAACTGCACCGGACTTGTGTGTTTTCATCTGTTCCCGGTGGCCTCAGAGGTAGAAGAGAACTTCTGTCCTGATACTGTTGGGGACCCCAACACCTCCCCAACAGCCCCTGAATCTCAGCCTCTTAGCTCGCTCATACACTCAAGTCAGAAACACTGATTATTTGTCACTGTCTTCTTTATTTTCTATTTCCCTTCTATATTATTAATCCTTATAAATTCCTACTAGAAATCCTTTCGCACATTTTGCACCCATGTCCTTAACTTTAAACATCAAATAGTTTGCTAAAAAATCACTTCTCAGTCTCAGATTGTTTCCTATTTCTGGAAAAGCACATTCTATTTGAAATTGTTTGTCTTATTTTATTTCCCTTTCTAATAATTTTTTTTTTGGATCAAACCTGGCAATGATCAGGGGTTACTTCTGGTTCTGCACCTAAAAATTACTCCTGGCAGTGCTTGGGGGACCAAATGGGTGCCAGGGATCAAACCTGGGTTGGCCGCATGCAAGGCAAACGACCTACCCACTGTACTGTTGCTCAGTCCCGTCCTTTCTAAGCATTTTAAAACATGTTTGTGTTTTCAGAATAAAAGAAACATGTTAGTATGTCATAGAAGAATATTTAATGGCCTCGCTCTTCTCAGAGCTTCCTTCCTCCACCTCTGTCCTAGCCACTGGGCATTATTGCAAGTGGAAATTTCCTGTAGCTGGACATCAGAGGTTTCTCAAAATGAATGAATACTTAGTCACTCAGAAAAGTTAAAAGTTTTACCTTTGGATCTCCTCCCAGACTCACTGAACTCATGTATCTGGTATTTGATTTAGTAAATTTAACAAGAGTTCAGGTGATTCGGGTTCAACTTCATCTTTGGGAGATAATTTTTTATATAAGAGAGAGGAAGGAAGAAGTGTCCTTATACTTAGGAAAGCTAGCCTGTGCAAACCAGCAACGACTGAACATAAAATGAGATAAATACAGAGACATGAGTCAAATAGGTATAAATTATAGTTCTGTGATTGTAAATCAAAAGTGTTAGGAGAATACCAGAAGCCAGTTGCTTTCAAGGAAGTTTTTCTAGAGATTAAATCTTGGACTAAACTCTCTGACTATAATTTCTGATCTGGTTTGAGCTGGACAACTGGTCTACCACAGGATTACCCATTTAATATGTGACTTGAACACTTTGCAGAATTGTGCTAACGTTCCCCCTCTCCCCAAAATCCCCTATAATACATTTAAAAGTAAATCCATAGCAGGAAAATGAGGCTGATGACCAAAAGGCACAGCTGACAGGAACATATCAATGTGAGAAGTGAATTGTTCTGCTCCCTCTTATAGATGGCTTGAGTAATTCAGAGATCCAATGCCCTCAGTTCATTCCTGTGATTTCTGGAAAAGAATGTATGCTTCTAAAGTCTGTGTTAAAGTCTGCCTGTTTATCTTTATTCCCCTCCTAAATCTTGCTATCATTTTATGCTATAATTTTGAAGACATTATTCCAACTCATCTAATACTTTGATGATCTGAATTACTAATGATTTATCTGTGACTAAAGGATGAAAAGTCATTGTTTTCATCTTTTTTAAAAAAAGTATTTCATCTTTTTAACAAAGGAAAAAAAGTATATCTTACTGTGTAGAATATTTTCTGTTCTTGCTGTGTAACATTTCTGTTCTTACTGTGTAACATTTTACTGTGTCATATCATATTTAATATACCAAAACCAGTAACAATTATAGACCTCATTCCCATGACCTGAAGGAATGGTTTG
The DNA here is from genome assembly GCA_021461705.1 of Cryptotis parvus. Classification (NCBI taxonomy): domain Eukaryota; kingdom Metazoa; phylum Chordata; class Mammalia; order Eulipotyphla; family Soricidae; genus Cryptotis; species Cryptotis parvus. The sequence continues at coordinate 3,811 of JAJIBD010038883.1, forward strand.
AGGCTCTTCATGTTCCCTAGTCTAGTGCTAGTGTAGCAGATGCCCTTTGGCTACACTAGCATGTGACAGGGACATATGGAGATGTTACTGGTGCCTGCTCCAGCAAATTGATGACCAGCAGGTAGACACATGATACAAGTGATGGTGTATAACAAGCACTGGGTTAAATATTTTCATAAAGCACATGAAGATCAGTCCTCATTATAACTCCATAAACTTAGTAGCCTTATTTTTATGGTTGGGGTCTCCAAGAAGTGCTCAGGAGATCTGGGTTCCCTCACTTACCTTCAGAGTCAACGCTTGTCTGCATTGCCTTGGCAGTTCTCAGGAGCCTTTAAGTTATACCCAGCTGTGCTAGATTCTTGGGAAGCATATGGTATTGGGGGGTTTAACCCAAGCCACATGCAAGACACCTTTACTATCTCTCTATGCCTCAGAGTTATTTTTACTTTTGTTTTACGGATGAAGGCTTAAAGAAGACATGGTGCACATTGTCACTAGTAGCATTAGAAATAAAACAAAGTCTCAAATGAGGTTTTATGATTTTCTAGTCCAAGAGAAGATAACCATGTTTTCGGCTCCTTTGGGATTATTGAATGGGTATCTGTCTGTGCCTTAGGCACCCCTGGGTCAGCATAGGAGCTTCTCTTCCCCACCCCCAAAATCCTTCAATAGCAGTCAGTGATAATGCTTCTCTTACTGGATCCCTTACAGATTCTATTTCTCTGTCCTCTTTGTCCCACCGAAACTAGTATTTTGGAAATGCATCACTTAGAATAGTCTTGATTCTTCCTTTCCTTGAGTTTGGTCAGTGGAAGTCATTTTTACCTCTTCTAATGCTTTACCCTTATCATCCACACCTACTCATCAATATTGCTACCTTTCTCGTCTACATACTGCATAAGTCAAATATTGCATAAATCGACTTTCTCTAGCTCTCCTGATGCTTCTGTTTAAACTCTCATTGTCTATCATTCAGATAATTAAATTGCAACAGCTTTTTAATTAGTTTTCCCAACTCTTACACATCAACACTGTTGCCAGAGTAAGCTTTCTTTTAATTTAAAAAGTAAGTAAATGTTAGTTGGTAAAATTCAAATGTGTTGTTTGTTAAGTATAAAGCCCTTTCTCATCATCCCAAACCATTCCATGGTGGTAAACACTGAATTAATTTTTCAATCAGTTCATTTTTCTATGCATGTGAGTCACATATCAACTATATACAGGTTTATTTTATTGACAATATGTACAGTTTAGCACTTAGGAAACCATAAAGAAGAATTCACTTAAATAAAGTCACATCTCCTGAAGAAATACAATTAGAATATACCTTCTTTGTGTATATAAAGCAGTTCTATGTGCTCCTTATTGAAGAAAAAGTTCAGGTGTTTTTATATAGTAGTCCTTGACCCTCAACCATAAATCCTTGTTAGATTTCCTAATATTGTCTATTCCTCCCATTCTTCTTTTTGCTTTATTTTCCTATCGTATGAAAATACTACTGCAAGATGGTCAGACTTCCTTATCAGGACCGTAAACAAATAATTGGAAGCTCTCAATATCCCTGAAACAGACAGATGCCATTGGGCTACACTGGCACATGATAGGGTCAAATGGAAACATTACTGGCGCCCACTCAAGCAAATCAATGAATAACGGGATATCAAGTGATCAAGTAAAGTGATGAAAATACTAACTACTCCCTAAAACACCAATGTTCTCCTTTCGCACTCTTCTCCATTTACACAATCTTAAAAATGTGTCTTTCTTCTGTCTAGTAGATTTTAAGCTCCTCCAGGAGAGAGTCATAACCCAGAGGTCAGTTAATAATTCCTGCCTTTCAAAATCTCCAAAAAAATATAGAGTCTCTGAATGCTAATTTAAGTTGCAGTTCCCTCATCTCATTATTTCTCATTTCTTGTGGTGGTAGGTCAAACTAGTCAGTGACAGTAAGCTAAACATTCTTTATATTGAGAAAAATATGTCTCTGGATATCTTTTCCCTTCTCTAAATGTTTTGCTGCTACAGATTTGTATTAAAAGTCATTCACAATGAGTGTTAGACAGTTAAACTTCCTATAACTTAGATGCCAGAAAGTAAATACAATTAGAATATACCACTTTACTTTTCCTTAAAATTTCATGATATATAATGGTTTTTAGACTTTGAAATCTTGATAATGATCTCTATTATATCTTAAATGAGTGGAATAGTAAGCCATAAAAAATTCAAGCTGGTGATAAGAGTGAACACTTAGAAACTATTTGACAAAAAATAATCTTGAAAGAAAGTATATATGGTTGCCTTCTTTAGAAAAAGGTAACCCAAACATATTGAATAGAAACAACTGGATAGCTGATCTCATTCTTTTTCTTCTTACACTGGAAGTGATAAGGTAACTGGAAGGCCAACTAATCAAATTTTTTAGCACAAGTAGCATTAATTGTGGAATTATCAATCGGATTGCTAATAAAAGTTTTAAATTTTTATAGACTTAAATTTCTTTGTTTCGAGGGAATATGTTTGGCTTGGTTATACATAAATATATTTTAGCTATAAAATATATGGGTGACTCACTGAGTAATAAATTGAACACATGATAGTAACAGTCCACATTAGTGCTTAAAACTGAGTTATAGAAATACTGACAAAAATCTACTGTTGGAAAACTCATTTTTCAGGCCATAGCAATAGTACAGCAGATAGGATGCTTCCTTTGCATGTGGCCAATCAGGGCCCTGACACCCCATAGTGTCGCTGAGAACCTCCAGGAGTTATCTCTGAGCACAGACCCAGGAGTAAGCTCCTAAGCACTGCCAAGTATGGCCCAAACAAACAAACAAACAAAAGGAAATAATTTTAGGAGTTTCAGGTTGGGATTAGAAATAATCTAAATGTTACATCCAAATAAAATTATTAGAATGAGTTTAGTGTTTATGCAGTGCGCTCTCTGGAATGCGTTTTTTAGAACTCTGATGTCATCTTACTGAGTGAGTTCATGAGAGTGTTGCATTGTGTTCTCAGAGACTCCTCAAGGTTTTCCCTGGCTATTCCTTTAGAGACAAAAGAGCCCTGAAAATTAGTTCAAGGACCTTGTGAATAGACTTGTGCAGAATTTCATCCCTTTCATTTTACACAGTTGTTAAGTTCATTATGCAAAGGATATAGAGCTAATAGCATGATGAATAAATGATATTTGTCAGATGACAGTTATCTTTCAGGGTCAGTGACTCTTTTCCTTTGTTTGTTTTTGAATTTTTGGGCTATACCCAGTGCTGTCCAGTGCTTACTCTGGTTCTGTGCTCAGGGATTACTCATGGTGGTCCTCAAGGCATGATATGGGGTCCCAACGATCAAACTCGGTCAACTACATGCAAGGCTGCCTCTTTGGTCCAGGACTGGTGACTCTGAAATAAAAATGTTGCAGGGGATATCTTCTAGAAAGCAGAAAATGGATGACCCAAGACAGAGTGGTAGAGAATTGTCAGATATGGTCACCATAATTATACTGCATTAGTAGAAAGCATGATGAACACTAGGAGGAGGAGACTTAGACATTAGTCCTGTTGTGCTATAAACTGTAATCATACTTCCCTGGGTCTTGTTATGTGAAATAACAGTGTGTGTGAATGTGTATGCAATAGGATTTGTATTAAAGGACTTAAACATTTCTCTAGGAACCATATTCCATGGATTAGGCCATTTGGAGAACTTCAGTGGATCGATGGTGGCTGATGATAATCATTCATGTATACAGTGAATCATTCTGCCTACAGAGTATTTCAGGGGTGGGCTCTCGGCGGAAAAGTGTCTGTAGGCCTTCACACCTCCAATTACAAAAAGCAACTGCTTGCCATTTTCTGCACAGCTAGTCTAGGAACTTTGTTTGAATGCTCAGGTTGAGAATTTGCTGCCCAGGTACTCATTGACTCTCTGCAGAGGCTATTAGAAGCTACTGTGTATAATGTGATTCCATATAAACTTTAAGGTAAAGAAGTGGAAATCTGTAAAGTCCTACGTTGTTTTGTTTGGGCCAGGCCTTGATTGCTTTATATAATAACAGCTTAGAGCATCTTCAGTCAAAAGAAGTAAAAAGTAAGTTAAAGATAGCTTTAAAAAGGCTCAAGTTGGATTCATGGCTAAGCTAGTACATGGCTGAATGAAATTCTGTTTAACATTCTTAGAAGGTTTTTGTAAACCTTACTCAGATCATCTATTATTATCTGAATATGTAATGATTTCAGGGCAGTGGGTTGCAAGCATCAATTTTACATTAGGGTAAAAGTCCTAGTTCTTTATGCTACTACAGGTAGAGTAGAGGGCTTATATTTTGTTAGATGCAGCTACAAAGTTTGCGGTCTACTTCACCCTGGGTTCTATATAGAGCAGAGCTTCTTGCTAATTATATTAAAGAAGTAGAATGAGCAAAGATGTTAATGTAATTATTCTCACTAATAAACATAAATAAAAGAAAGAATTGGTATCTCCAATGATTGCTAACTTCAACATGTCTGAAAGTTTCAATATTCAGACTAAAAGTAATTCAGGATGATTAAAGGAAAAATTGGCAGTATTATGTAAAACTTTATGGAGCAGAGCCTAGTTAAAACATGTGATTCAAATACTTGAAAAGTGATCACAAGAGGGATAACTTGTTCTGGGTTACGAGAGAGAACAGGAAAAACATGTATGAGAATATTATAAGAAATAGCTCCATAATGATGAAAATATTTTATAAATTTAAGCTATCCTCATATGGAGAGACCACCTGAAATTATGCATTGATGAATATGTGAAATAGTGATGCTGAAGTCAGATGTACAAGAATAATAATAATTACTTTAACAGTAATGACTTTTGGGGTACCTCACCAGTGATATTGGGGTCACCAGAGCTATACATGGCTATTTTGGTGATTAGAGTCAAGACCCTGTGAATTTCAGGCATACATTTCAAATCTTTCAGCTATGCACACAACTAATCAGGAGTACTCTATGAGAAAAATTTTAACTCATCAAATTTAGGTGCACAAAATTCTACTAAGCAATAACATTCTCTTTTAAAGTCAGTAATGGTCAGAAAACCAATACACGTGCTTTGAGATAGGGATGTTTATTATTTTTATTATTTACTTAGCAGAGCAGGAAACTTGCTAGTAATAACATCTATAACTTTCCTTTGTAATAATGATATGAACATTGCTAGTTCACTAAAGTAAAATTGCTTCCAGTGATAGCTTGTCTTGGTTAAGTTGGTTAAGATCAACAGTCTAGAGAAATGATGGCCAAGTTTAGTCCAAGGATAATACTGGATGAATCATATGAATCATTCAAAGCTTTTAATAAAAATGATAAGTCAATGGTCTATTCCTTTGAAATCTTAACTTACAGGTTGGCTATATGAAATGTGGAAGTTCTTCAGGTTATTCTAATGGTCAATCTGGTTGGGACTATTATTCTACAGAGTGCCCTTGTTTCTTTGCTTCTGTGGGTATTTCATTCTTTTAAGATTATTCTCTTCATTTCATTGAAAATCTTCCTTTTCAAATGTCCAAGTCCATATTACCAAAGGGAAAACTATTTTCTCAAAGCATTGGACCATGTGTATATAGGAAAGAACATACATTTACTGAACCATGAGTAAATGTGTCAGATAACCATACAGTTTCAAGATTGGGCTTGAGAAAACAGTCACAAAGAATGAAAGCCAAACCCTCCTGTGACCACCAGGTCCCTCTTCTCTAATCCATACTATGCCTCAATTTCTAGGAAAGACCAACTTCTATGGTTGAACTAGGGGGATACTAGAGATGCTTCCATTTTCTTTCTTGCTAGCAACACTTTTTAGCTCCTGCAAATATTTGAAGAAATTAATCCCAAGTGACCCACAAGTGACTAAATGATTCTAGGATGTTCTTCTAGGGTTTCATCAGATGGTGTCTCTTATTACTCTTGACTGTGATGGAAATCAGAGCTACTCAGGGAGACTTATAGAAGACAAGCTTCTGAAGTAGGGGAGGCAAGTTTCCTCCTGGTCTATGCTAGAGAGCTCTTAGGGGTGAACACTGGCTCCGTCTCAAAAGTCTCTTTCCTCAACTTCCTTCCTCTTCCCACCTTCCTGGAAAAATGGTCTGAACTCATGGCACACACTAAATTTCTCCATGAAAGTGGCTTTTCCCTGGCTGGCAATTATTGTTTAACAGGTTGAGTTAGCTACACAGTCATTTGTATCTGGGGGATAAGTACCTTGGCCTATTTTCAGTACATTTTCCCTTTTTTCCTATAATTGTCACACTCTTTAATGAGGTTTGAAGCACTCAATTTCCTGACCCCTCTCTCCAAGACTTTGATGTTCAGTGCCTGGGAAGAGAGTGTGAACCTCCTCATAACAAGGGCTAGAATCCTGGTAAGCATTCCCACCTCCAAATATTGTCTTTACGCTTTTGACCTTCAGTAGCATTTTTATTCAGTGAATATTCTTTCCTTTGAATCTTTATTCTAGTACATTGTCAATCCCAAGTCTTTGTTCGCTGATCGACTGGGAGGGAAACAAAGTCTTCAAATATATTTTAATGTCTGAGATCAGTTCAGTAACATATTTTTTATAAATTGAAATGAAACAGAAGCAACTGACTTGTTCATTTTTGTCAGCCTGGGGACCGGAGTGATAGTGCAGCGGGTAGAGCATTTACCTTATATGCGACTGACCAGGGTTTGATCCCCAGCATCCCATATGGTCCCCAAAGCACTGCCAGGAGCATCATCAGGCATAACCCAAAAAAGCAAAAAAATAAAATAAAATAAATTTCAGCCTGAACAATTGTGATGTTGTTCTATGTATATGTGTGTGTTTCCAGTTTTATACATTTTCAGTGACTAGCACAAAGTTTTGTATAAAGGACTAGTTAATAGTTCCTTAATTTAAAATGTACAGATAAATGAACAAACTATCAGAGACTATCAAGAACCAGACTGGAATTTGAAGAAGATGCTTTATGTTTGTTTGCTTAGTTTTTGGCTGCAGCTGGCTGTATTCAGGGCTTACTGCTGGCTCTGTGCACAGGGATCACCCCTGACTGGCTCAGGGGATCAGGGAGCTGAGTACGGAGCCAGGTTGACTGCATGCAAGGCAAGTGCCTTGTCCACTGTGCTGTTGCTTGGTCTCCAGAAGAAAAATTATAGCAGGTACACATATATACACAAATATGTAGTTGATATGCATATTCATGAATAGTAACTAAACTAATTTACAAGTATGTTTGACACTAACTATGTGGTTACCACACTCAGAATTTCTTGGGTTTTTTAATGAGAACTAATCACTCTTACATTTCTTTCACATTATCTTGGCTATTTCATATTTTTTCCATTTTAAATGTATTGGATTTATTTTAAATGCACTAGTAAGGGATCTAGAGAGGCTAATTTCCATAAACTTCTTCAAAGTAACCACTATTTTATATAATAAACAATGTTTGTTTATAAGGTAGGGGATTAAGGGATATACATTTAAAATCATTTCAATAAAATTATTGGGACTTAAAAAAGAGTCGGTATCTTATTGAAAAAAAATAACCATACCTACTCATATAGTATATCACTAATAATAAGTCACATCTATTTCTACTACTGCCATATCCTATATGGAGGGTGAATACACAATTATCAGGTCTTGACTTTTGAGGAAATTTTAATATGTAGCAAATCTTTGATTAACTAGACTTTAGCTTCTAAAAATATTAACTCATTTTCCTTTTTGCTATTTTTCAAGGAGGAATGCTATGTGAAAATAAACAGGTATCACAACTGTTATTTTAATAAGAAAATGAAAAGTATATGGTCTAATTTCTGAAACCATTATGGACTCAGCTCTCAATATATTTAGTACCCTGTATTTTCTCTCTCCAACTCATTTGAGGTAATGACAATTGGTCATGAAATGAATGATAAATTTGAGGACCTCTGGCTTGATCAATAAGGATATACTCATTTCCCTTAGGTGAACTGCTCTTTAATATATGAGTGAACTTAACCCTTACTTGTAATAACAGTTTTGAAGCTAAGCATTGAGCTAGTTAACTTTGAGTTAAGTAGAAAATTTAATTTATCAAAAGGTCTCCTTCCTAAACAGGCCACCAATTCCTGAAGTGTTTAGACCCTGTGCAATTTTTCTGCCATTGCAGCACGTGCAGAAATAGAAAGCTATATGGTCATGCCCAAGCCTTCTTAGAGCGGAGGGGTATTGGAGATGATTATAGCAATTGAAGGTTATAGTATGTGGACATCACGTGGTAGGATTTCAAAGCAAGAGATAACCAAAATTTTTTTGAGGACTCTATTTTTTACAAATAGGAAAACCATAATTCAACTATTCAGTCTTTTGGACTGAAAGAGTTTAACCTGGAAATCTGGCATAGAATGTCTTGGACACCATTGTTTTCCCCTGAGCAAGATGTAGATTTTCTTCAGTGCCGGTGCAGAATTCCCACCACACCCTCAGCTACTCTGGATCTTTCTGGAGCAAGTTCAAGTTCAGAGTTGCTCCTGTCCTCAGCATCACCAGCCTCACACAAAGCAGTGATATTACTGTCTTTGTCATCTTTTGTACACAGTGGGGACAGAAGTAGAGTCTTTTGTTTCTCATATCAGCTCTACAAGGGGTATAGAACCTCCTTGCTCTGAGATAGTTTAAGTGACAGTCAGCAGCAAACACTTCCCTTGGTCTTTGTGTCCTAATGAGCCCCTGATTATTGTGTAGCATTATTAAATGTCAAGGATAGGCTGGCTGCCCTCTGGGAACTCACTGAGAATGGTGAGAAATATAAGATTAGAGTAGTGGCACCAGACAAAACAGCATTTATTTATTGGCAAAAAGGAGAAAAAGCTACTAACCATCATTACACAATGTTCCTCGTCGTCATTTGTCAACTTCTTTTTCCCCCTGAAGGGTAGCAGTTCTATCTCTGTACCATGTAGCACATGAGTGCGACAAGTTCTGTTTCAATAATGATATTAGTGTTGGAGTTAGCAAATACTCATTTGCCATTTGTTTCAGGGAAATTGAAGCTGCAAGTGGTTGCCTGCCTGGGTTGCTCTGTAAAGCTTTCTCTGATTTTGAGACTGGGTATTATGAATCTGCCCTCCTGGGGTTCCACTTGGGGATGTAACTTGTCTTTCTCTGTGCCAGGACCAGAGCTAAGTGTTTAGCTTCTTTATCACACTTGGCTCTGACCAGTAAAGTAGGTCTCATGGACCACATTCTTAGAAGAAGAGGAAAGAGGCAAAGAAACTTGCCCGGACATGGAGTTCTTCTTAAGGTACAAGTTCAGCACATCTGTCAGATTCCCAAGTCTCCTAATGGCATCAGACAGTGAACAGTGATAGAGGACAGTGGGGAGAAGACTATAATAGAGATGAGGGCAGATGTCTTGCATTGTTTGGCAATTCCTGACCCAAAGGAGAGGACTATGGGAGCCTGGACATTCTCATAGTGGAGAGATAATGCAGGCTCTTCTTTCTAAATGGAAATTTGAGATGTGTCCTGATGTTGTGTCAGGTTGTATCTAGATACTGGATCTCCCACCAAGGTGCTGTCAATGGTTTCCATGAAAGTTTGGTTCTTTGCCCATAGATGGGCACATGTGTCCTTGCCACCCTGAAGGGCTTATACTCAAGACAGTGTCAAAGGTATTCAAGGCTTGACAGATGTTTGAGTAAGTTAGCTTTTAAATCTCCAGGCTGAGATTCTATGACTGGTCCACATGGAAAAGCTTAGATATCTACTTAAGTGATTATCCAGAGCAGGGAAGGATAATAACAGCAGGCATATAGAGGTGGCCAGATATGATTCCATTATTTTCTACTTCTTTTGCAAAATATTTGGAAAATTCACAAGAGGTTTATTCTTTTGTAGCTATGTGGAGGATACTATTTTTTTTTCTCTCACTGGCTTTGATCCATTAAAGGAAAATGTGAATAACACTTGTACATTGATGAGGGTACGAGGTTGATGGATCGTTATCTACACCATCTTTAATGAAGATACCTTTTTGTTTGTTTATTTACTGAATGGCTAAATAGCATTTATTTTACAAGTTAAGAGCTTTGTTTTTCTATTTAGAAAGGGGATTTTTAAACTTAGAAAGGGCAACTTTTTCAATTTAGAAAAGGAAATAGAATATTTGCTATGTGCTTCTGAAAGTTTTCTTTTCTCCCTTGACATTTTGTTGCTTATATTATACAATATTTTTGTGTAACTCTGGTTTCTTATTTCCAGTTCCATATAATACTTTATTAAGTAACTATGCTGCAGTTATTTTTGCATTCACTCATTCGCCGAACCCCATGGTTGTTTTTACTGAGGGAACCTGGTTGACAATAGTTTCTGTAGTGTTGTTTCATACCTGCGCTGCTAATTCACCACCTCCCACTGTCAGTAACCACGTCTATCTGGGTCTTCTTCCCTTCCACTTTACTACCTCAGTTTACTGTTCTGTTGGCTAGTGAATATACGCCTTGTTTCTTTCTTCTTTTTTGTGTCAAATTCAGCAATGCTCAAGTGTTATTCCAGTTATTCTGGCTCTGCACTCAGGAATTAATCCTGGCGGTGCTTGGGGACCATATGGGATGCCAAAGATGGAACATGGGTCAGCTGTGTGCAAGGAAAATGCCCTACTCGCACTGCTATCCCTCCGACCTCACATCTTTATTGCCTTAGTATTTTTATAGTTTATTTGTGTATTAGCTGGACAATTATTCTAGACATTGAGATTACTTCCATAGCCTTTTAAAATAGATGTTTAGTGGTGTTGGAGCATGGGGAATACATTAATTCCAAAGCTGTATATTTGCATGAAATACCTTGCATTTAAGTCTTTGCAAGGAATCAATGGCATTAAATAATCTATTGTGATTTATGAGAACTATATATTTTCTTTTCTTGATTTTTTTTTCTTCCACGTGCAATGAACAATTAGAATGAGCCAGAAGGGAAACTACATCGTCACTCCCATAATGCCCAGTTGTTCTAGAGTTGTTCCTAGCCCGTGAAACATGGATATTCAAAAGAAAGTTTTCATCTCAAATAAAAAGTCTGAGAACCTATTTTACTTTTTTCCAAATTGTGCGTTTGGTACTACCTTTATGAAGGCTCTGAGTTGATGCTGTTCCTTTGGAGCCACAAAGTGAAGAGAGCCTTGGTGCTTCCACATCTGTCTCTTATCTGCTGACTAGCGTCATTGCATCCTCATGTTCTAGTGCAAAGGTGGTGGTAGTGGAACCAGATCCTAGGCACATTCCTCGGGAATGGCAAATGCTGCCAGTGTGGGGAGCCAATAGGTAAACTTAACATTTCTGCCCAAATTATCCTTGACCTCAGCTTCTATGCCAGGAGTCTGCCTTAGAAGATCTACTCTTTGTTGTGTCTCAGGTTAGGGACTCTCTAAATCATTCTTTAATTTTTGTTTGTGTACTATACATAGGCTATTTGGATTCTTACAGAATTTGATTCAAATTGCCACTTAGGATCGGTAGAGGTAGAAAACATTATAGACTCTGTTCTCAATAGTGAAACAGGGTAATTGATTAATATCTTTCACACAGGGTGGTTGAGAGGTCAGCACCTAAAACCTTGACCAAAATAACATAGGAAGTGTTTGTTCTCTTTCCCACTACATCCAATGACAGGGTTCAGTCTACCCTGGGAAGTGGAATGGCAAACCCAAGAGTTTCTTTCAATCTTCACTTACTTTAAAATATTTTAGATGTTGAGTATGTTATGCTTTTGTACTATTAAAAACCTTTCTGGAACTGTGCTGAACTCGTAGTTTTCATCCGCTCCCCTAGCATCCTCATAGGTAGAAGAGAACTTCTGTCCTGACACTGTCGAGGACCCCAGTGGTATCCCTGACATCTGGTGTCCCTGGGTGGGCACGACAGATATTGTCGGGCCTGACCATCATCGGACAGAAATCATCTGCCTCCTAACTGTAAGATATATGAGTACCGCCATTTTCAACATCCAGACTCCACAGCTCATCAGAGCTCCACCCAGCAGAAGAACTGATCACAAGCCCTGCTCATCAGAGTCCCACCCTACAGCCGTCTACTTCAAGCCCAGGTATGCCTGATCCAGAGACTCAGATACACGGGGCAGGATTGCTGCCTGCTCTCCCTGTGCCCAGCTGATCATGAGGCACCCAGGAGGGAAGGTGGGTTCTAGCCCTGGCCCATCATCCCAGCAGAGCCTCGCAAGAAGTCAGAGGAACCCCCACACTATGAGGGCTGCCATTTTCAACATCCAGACTCCACAGCTCGTCAGAGCTCCACCCAGCAGAAAATTGATCTTTCCCCATCATCTATAAATGCGCGAGATGAGAAACTACTACAAGACTATTCCACCCGCACATCAGAGCCTGGCAAGCTATCAAATATGCCAGAAACCAGTAACAATTATAGACCTTATTCCCATGAAAGAATGGTTTGAAGCATTTCATGTTCCTGGAGTGAGCAAATGCCCTTGGGCTACACTAGCACGTGACAGGATGTATGGAGATGGTACTGGTGCCTGCTCAAGCAAACTGATGAACAAAGGGAAGACAAGTGAAGTGATACAAGTGTATGTTAAGGTGAAATGTAATGATGAAGTTATATTGTAATTAAAATGTAATTATGAAGTGATACTATACATAGCATATATTCTATAATAATATATAAAATATTGTAAGAAAAATTTCAATAATCTAATAATTTCCTACAATCAAAACTATTTCCAATAATTTCCTACAATTAGAACTGTTTTCTCTTAGACTGGATAGCTAGAAAAGAGGTTAAGGCACTTGCCTTGCACACAGCCAACCAATGGATTTGATTTCCAGCTTTGCATACGATCCCCTAAACTCTGCCAGGAATGATCCCTGAGAATAGAGAAAGGAGTAAATAGCTAGATGTTGCTCAAACCCTCCCTGCCCAAACTGGTCTATCTGATATGAAATTTGCTGCTTTAGAAATGATCACAGGATATTAATGATCCATTTCTTGAATATCAAAAGTTATGCTCCTAATTTGACAAAATAATTTCCTATTAAAATATATTATAATAACAAAAATAATCTCTAAGCATTGAAGACAATTGATATTCTTTATTGGTCAGGTATTTTTCCCATTCTCTAACTCCCTTAATTTTTTCACATTCAACTCCCAGTGGACCACAAAGATGTATAACTTCATCCGAACCCTAATCCATGAATATTAGAACATAAGAGAAATATGCATATTACACAGAAGGGAAACGTACTTTTAAAATTATTAAAGCAGGAGTTAATCACAGATCAGGCAATTCTACAGCCTACATTCATTCTACTACAATATAATTTCCTGTTGCATTTACAATGGGATGTTGCAGATATATCCAACAGACAGGATAGAAGAAAATTGATGGTGTCATCCTGGTTCTGGTAGTTTTGAGGGAAACTCAAAGATATTTTAGTCGGTAACTCTAGTATGTATGATGCCTGTGTGTACATGATGGTTCTTTTATCTTATACCCATGGCAGATATTGCTAACTACTTAGAGCATTCTTCTTTACTAACCCAGAATGCAGTCACAGAATACATCTAAATGCAGTTATGTAAACTTCATATTTGTTGGAGGACATGTTTGGCTAATCTGGGAGTTTTGTTGTTTTGCTCACTCCCAGCTTAATCTTATTTAAGTCAAGGTCCATTCTAATGAGACCTCTCTTCTAGTAAACACTTAGAGGGTGTGGCACTTTACAGAAGTCACCTTGATTGAATAACTTCTGACACATAACATCTACTAAGACTTTATGTTTTCATATTGGGCACAGTTCCTCTTTATACCCACTACAACGTGGACGTTAGATTACCAGAGACTACCACCCTGGCTACGCTGAGACTAAAGGTAACTATAGGAAGGATCATACTAGTTTGCTCTAAGCAGGCGAGTATGACCCTTTCAGTACATGAGAACAAGATACCAGAATCACCCTGGGAAGATAATAATAAGGGCCTTGTGGGTACCATCTAGATTGCATGAAGCTCAGAAGTTAAGATGTTTACTTTATATCAGCCCCCCTCTCTCCAGTGTTTTACATAAGAGATAATCTCGGATTAGTCCTTGTAACCTTGTTTATACCTACAATAGGGTGTGGCACTACACTCGTTTAGGGTTCTTTGTTGGCATGACAACCCCGGATTGGCTTTGTGTATATTAGGGCTGACTTGAGGCCCCTTCACCTTTGCCTTTTGGTTCCCTCAGCCTTCAGCTTTTGGCTCCCGGCTTTTGGCTTTTGGCTTTTGGCCTTCTTCTTCCCCTGTGGGATCTTGCCTTGTGAGCGTTTATTCCCTTGAGTTTTTACACGTGGTGGTCGCCATCTTGGCCTACACGTGGCTGGGGTTCTAGCCTGGAATCCTAAGCATCGGGTTTTCCTTTTGCTGATTTGTAGCCTGAACCGTGATAAGTAAAGCCTTTTAAAACCGCACCGGATTCCTGAATGTTCATTCATTCCCCGGCTTCGAGGTAGAGGGAACCGCTTCCGCACTGTCGGGACCCCGCGGAGCGCCCCGACAATATATGACACGTAATTGGAATTTCTCACAACATAAATGGGGGGGAAGTCTGAGTATCTTGTCCAATAAAATTATTTGAATTAAAGATAATAGGAAATGATTGAAAATTAGAAAAGACATGAGGTTTTATCAGCAAGAATGTCTCTTAAGGGAGCATGTTATCCCATCCTCTTGCCAGAATACAGTTATAATTGTGGGAGATACAGAGGAGCAGAAAACAGTGTAGTTTAATGTAGGATCATGGGATCTAGAGTCATAATGCCTGGGCTCTGTTTAAGCTTTGTTGATCAAATGTGTATGACCTTAGGTTGACTTCTGTGCTTCTCTGTATACGTACTAAAATGGGATAACAAAGAGATCATTGTTCATAAAGCAACTTTGACTTAATTTATATAAATCATGTAGGACCTTGGCCAATGTCAGGTAGTTATGATCATACATGTTATATTACCATGGCATGGCCCTTAACATGCTCCAAATGTAGTTGTTTTTTCTTCAAATATACAGAGAAACTATGAAAAATATAAAACCCTATGGCAAATGATGTCAAAGGTCTTTACTTTTCTGTGGTAGGTGCTTCTTAACACAGTTTCATTTCTAAAAGTCAAAGATAAGGAAAAGAGTTTGTGTCACTATTTTCTGCACTGACTGATGGTATTCTAGCCTGATAAATTTTATCTAGTACCTTGCAGATTTTTCAATATCTCCCAAGAGAGCACAGCCTTGGGAGATCTTGCTGACCTCTTTTTCTGATACATATTTTTCAGTTATATCTGAATAAATATTCTTGCCATTGTGGCAATTTGAAAAAATAATTCATGTCATGGTAGTGTTTTTCAATAATGTTGATTTACCAGGGCATTTAATGGCGGTAGAATTAAGATGTCATTATACCATAAAGCACCTGCAGTCAGAAGTTACCCTTAAATGATCAAAATAATTCATTCCAAGTTATGGGAGCCATTTGTGTTATAGGACTCAGCTACAACACCCTGGGGATATATGGACAGTCACTAATGAGCTAAACTACCTTTGTAGCAATGCTCTAAGGAAAAGAAACTCTTTTATGATCTATGACTTTAAATATTCTTTTCAGGTGCCCTTATGATCTATCGCTTTGAATACTAGCACTTAGAAATGTTTGCTAAACTAAGTTCATGGAGGGGGTGTAATAAAATTTTAGTACTGTCCTACACTGAGCAGAATCAAAAAGGAAAAAGATATAATTTTTCGAGCTAGGGTTTATTTTTTATTTATTTATTATTATTTTTTTTTTTTTGCTTTTTTTTGGTCACACCCAGCGATGCTCAGGGGTTACTCCTGGCTCTGCACTCAGGAATTACTCCTGGCGGTGCTCGGGGGCCAGGGATCAAACCCAGGCCGGCATAGGCCAGCTGTGTGCAAAGCAAACGCCCTACCCACTGGGCTATCGCTCCCGCCCGAGCTAGGGCTTTAAAATTCTCCCCTAGCTTCTTGTGTGTGTGTGTGTGTGTGTGTGTGTGTGTGCACACGCACACGTAGGTCACGTGCATGGTTTTAGTCAGTTATTTCAAGACAGCTGGTAGTTAGTGTGTCCTTGGATCTCTGTTTCCTGAGATGAGCCTCCCATTTCTATGAAAAGAGAAGCACACACCTTTAGGTCACTAAATACAGTATTTGTGCTAAAAGAGAACAACATTTTAGAGATACCCACTATAAAGCCCTAAGGGATGTAAGGTGGAGAAGTGAAAATCCAGCAGTTATGTGTCTGTAATGGTCTCCAGGCCAAAATATTTGTATTGCCAGTGAGGTCAGGACACTATTTCCTGTATTTCAGCTTACAAAGAATGTATCAACAGAATACCTGGGAGAGGATCACCCCTCAAATACCACTGCCTGGATTGAAATAGCAAGCTGGAAAACAAGCATCCAGAAAACAATAGGATGATGTCAGGGGAGTGGTCTGGTTTAGTATCTCAAATTAGTGACCCTTTTAGCAGTCAGGCTCCTATCTTTGGCTCATTGCTAGATGTGCAGATTGACATCATTTCTGATACACTGGAACATACTCAAAAGCAGCCCTTCTCAACCAGGATATTCCAAATGGGCCATAGGTGAAAATCACACAGTGGGGGACTATGGCATGAGACTTGTGGGCCATGGGTGCGTGCACAGGAAGGAAACAAGGTGGCCACTGTCAGCAGAAGGTTGAGAAGCATTGCTGAAAAGCAGCATTCTACGGCCATTTTTACCTATGAATTTGCATCAATCTCCATGCCGAACCATGGACCAGCAGTTATAACCACTCCTGCAGAACACTTGGTTTTCAACCTCTCCATGTCTGTGGACAGGTAACACTGCTCTGAAGCAAATTACGATCTCTGAGTATGGCAAATTAACATACTACTCGCCAATATTCATCCCCTTTTATCAACATGTATGGGAGCTGTTTGCTCACCCCATTAAAGTTGGGTTTGACCACAGGCCTGGCACTGGTCAATCTAATATAAGTAAAAGCAACAGTTTTGAGATAAAGCATAAAAGGATACTATATTTCTGCTCAAACTTCTGAGGATTTTTTTAACCTTAGCCAAGTAAAGCCTATCCCTCAGATAACTGTTACTCCTCTTGTCTGAACCTCAGAATGAGACTTATTTTTACCAAGTCTAGACTGGAACCAATGCCCCTCTGTAACCCATTCTACGGATCCATCAATGAGAAAAATCAATACTTGGTTTAGTATATTGGGAGCTGGAGGTATTTGTTGTTAGGTGACTTTTGTAGAAATAGGTGTTTAATAAAAACCGTAGTCTTAAAGTGTCCTGTTTGGATATTTCTAGAAAAGTATTTTGTCTGGGTTTCATATCTTGCTATAATACTGGGTGGGGACTAGGCTTAAGGAGAAATTAGATATTTTCTTCAAGTTTCTTGATGCCCATTATGTTCTGAAATTGAGTTGTGATTTAGTTATAACTAATAATGGCTACCAGATCACCAGTACTTGATACCAAATATTGTTTGCTCACATTTCTAAGTTTGTTGGGTTTGTATCCTTTGTATTCCTGTGACTTGTTGACTGGCCTAGTTGAATGGCATAGCTGACCCCACAGGGCCCACTTACTAATGAGAAGATAATGAGATAGTACGATGTGTAAAGGAAAGTAAAAATCTAGGCTCAGTTTCCTAATATGTGACCATGTTTTTAAATAAATTATGTTTATTTTACTGAAACTCCTCTGTAAAGTGGCAATAATACTTTTGTGCAAGCTGTGTGTTTTGTGTGTGTGTGTGTGTGTGTGAGAGAGAGTATGAGAGTGTGTGTGTGTGTAGAGAGAGAGAGAGAGAGAGTGTGTGTGTGTGTGTGTGTGTGAGATACAGTCACAGGTACAGTTTTTAAAAATTAAAATAATAACCAATAAAATAAATGTCAGGAAATATTGCCTAAATAATGCAGAAGCAGAGCCACAGAAAACACTGACATTGGAATTAGTAGCCAAGGGTTTTAACTCAACCACAAGTACATTTAGGGGTTTAGTGAAAGTGACAGTAAACTTGTCTAAAAATGAAAAGTTGCAGTAACGAAATGGAAACCAGGACCAGAGAGATGACTCATCGCGTTATGGTCGCCAGCACCACCTGGTCGCCTCAGCATAGGTCCTAGATAGTCCCTAATCACAGCTAAGTGTGACTCAAAGCTAAAAAAAAAGAAGGTGCAAGCAAAAGAAAGACAAATCATATGAAAGAATCAAATGGAACTACGAAGGCTGAATTACATAGCATAGAGAAAAGCTTTATTTCATGGGTTTAACAACAGACTAGACATAAAGAAAGAATCAATGAACAGTTCGGATAGAAAATAACCAAACTGAAATACAGAGAAAAGGGGAAAAAAAAAACAAAATTACTGAACATAACATTCAAGACCTGTAAGGGAATTTCAGCTGATCTAATATATAATAAATTGGGGTCCAAGAAAGAGGAAATAAATACATTTTTCCCCCTCTGAGTACAACAGGAGCAGGACAGAATCTAGTTTGATTCTTCTCACCACATAGGGTCCCCCAAGCCCTGCTGTGAGTGATCCCTGAGTACAAAGCCACAATGAAACCTTGAGCACCATGTGGTAGGGCCTCAAAACCAAAATAAGATAAATTGAAAATAAATTAAAGATATTATGGCCTCGACATATGATGACTAAAGACATCAACTCTAAATATATGACGTTCAGTAAACGGGTAAGCATAATAAAACATCAGATATAAGAAATACCTAATGATCTCAGGAAAACTTTGAAAGCCAAGGTTACAAGAAAAAAAATCTTCACAGCATGTAGAGCAGGGCTAGAAGATTACAGCCTGGAAGTACACAAGTGGGGCCCACAGGCCTAAAAGTTTGTGCAGCCTATGGCCTGAAAATGGTTTTTACATCTTTTAATGCTTGTTTAATATAAGTCACTTTTCTCATCTCTTCAGTGTTATTGCAGTTTGGCCTAAAGAAGTGCAAAGTATTTACTCTCTGGGCAGGTATTAAAAAGCTTGCCAACCTTGATACAGGGAAAGAAGAAACAATATGTTTACAGGAGCAATGCGAAGAATGTCAACAGACTTCTCATGGTGGAAGTTGTATGGCCCATGGGACATTATGTTTAAAATACCGAAGAAAGAAACTGCCAACTGTGTTCTGAGACTGTTAATTCTTCCTTGCATGCCTTGCCATTTACCAAATGATTTGCTGTGGAGTGCACAGAATCCAGCTTCACAGAACTGGATAATTGAACGTAAGGAAGTGAAGTTAAACAGTGTCAAATGGACGGTGCAGAGTTGACATTTGTTAAAAAAAGTAAAGTGTACACCAAGAAGCAGAGGGTTGCATTTTACTACAGGCTTTGTGAAAGCAAGTCGTGGCTGCAGAGGACAGGATTCTCCATTGAGACTTGCAGGCTGTTTGCGGAGAATAGCATTAGGTTAGATACAGTTTATTCACAGAGTCCTTTCAAGTTTGGCCCTCTGCTGTGTTTTTAGGACAACTTAGCTGTGTTTTCCTTTTCTGGGGCATAGTTGATAATTTCCATGTCTTCCTTACACAACTGATTTGTAAATCCAGGGAATAACAGTGAATGTCATGAGCAGTAGTAAAGGATGCTGAATACTCCAAAAAGTTGTAGTAGTATCAGTTAAACAGAAAGCACCTACTAAGAAACATCAGTTGTGTTCTAATGGCCATGGACTCTGTGAGAGAGACAGGTATTGATTCTGTTCTACTCTGTCTCTATATAACTCCTCCAGGAATGTTCAACTATGAATGTCTCATATCAAGAGAGAAATAGACCTAAAAGAGGTTCATTAGAATAGAGTGTTGGGTAGAATTCCAAAGATCTTAGGTGAAAAACTAGAAGGCAAACTTCAAAAAGAATGGGGTATTATTTATTGATGACTGCTAGCCTTGAGAAAAAGTGATTCTAAGGACTTACGGAATGAAATTGTGAGGGAGGGAATAAGCATGGACTTTTGCATAAGACCCTATCTTTGGGATCTTGAATCAGTGAACTCTGTAGCCTGGAGCTAGGAGAATTTTCTCCTTCCACAGATTTTAAGTGGAGTTGATGTCATTGGTAGAGGGAGGCTGTCACTGGTGGTGGCTAGAATGTTGGAAAATTATATCCCTGCCTAAAAGGCTGTTACTTAACAGTATTGAAAATCATGGTGCCTCAATAAAAATTGGGCTAAAATATGTTGGATTTCCTCTCAACTGTAAAAGGAAACTAAATGAAGATAATATCACCTATTTTATGCTGCTGCTTTGAGAATTTAGTCAGGCAATATTAAGTAAACTAAGGCTGCTTTTCTATTTAAATATGAGTTAGGGTAATTTTAATTGCTTAAATATCACTTTAAATTGATAATAAACTATATAAAATGGAAAATAACTGCTTCTCTTTGGTTGAAGAATTTCACTGTAAATCTGTAATCTAATGTCAACAATAAATAAGGTTTGGTTGTATGATGTTTCAGGTATCTCCAAATATCAGCTCACATTTGAAGTATCAGTAAATTGCAAGACACAATTTGTTGACGTTATTTTATGACCATGCATAATTTGCATGTAGTATATGTGTACTATATAAAAGATAATGTATGTTTAAAGATGTCAGAGTAGATTCATGTAGTAGACCAACCCAAAGGGCAGAGCTAACTGAAAGCATGTAAGAAACCTAAACGGATTCTCTTTATGAATACAAACTAAAATGTATACACCTTTGTCTTTGCAAGTTTCTTTGATTTTCCACCTTGGAGCACAATCTTCTTCCTTTTTTTTTTTTTGCAATTCTAAAAAAAGCTTTTATTTATTTATTTTTTTTTAATTTTTTTATTATACCACCGTGAAACATACAATTACAAAGGTGTTCATAATTGGTTCTTGGTAATACAGTATTCCAGCACCCATCCCTCCACCAGTGCCCCATTTCCACCACCAATGTACCCCTCCCCTTCCGTCCCCCATCCGCCTTAATAGCAGGTACCCCAGTTTCCTCTCTTTCTCTCTCTATCTCTCTCTCTGTCTCTGCATCTCTCTCCCTCTTATTTTACACATTGTGGCTAGCCCTGCAGATATTTAGAGTTTATCACTTATTCTCTTTGTGTATATTCAGTGGTGAGTTTTAATCTGCCATTACCATTTCCCATATTTATTAAAACTCTGGTATCTATATCCTATTAATGAATGCAGTCATTCTATATCTGTCCTTTTCCTTCTGACTAATTTCACTCAGCATGATAGACTCAATGTCCATCCATTTGCAGGTAAATTTCATAATTTCATCCTTTCTGACAGCCGCATAGTATTCCATAGTGTAGATGAACCACAGTTTCTTTAGCCAGTCCTCTGTTCTCGGGCATTTAGGTTGTTTCCAGATTCTAGCTATAGTGAATAGCGCAGAGATGAATAAAGAAGTACAGATAGTGTTTCTGCTATGTGTTTTTCGGTCTCTAGGGTATATTCCCAGGAGTGCTATTGCTGGATCAAATGGGAGCTCAATATCTAGCTTTCGGAGGAATGCCCATAAGGAACCTTCCTCATGATAATCCAGGCCATCTACTACAAGCCCACAGCGAGCATCATTCTCAATGGGGAAAAACTGAAAGCCTTCCCCTTAAGATCAGGGACAAGACAAGGCTGCCCACTCTCACCACTTCTATTCAATATAGTACTGGAAGTACTTGCCATAGCAATCAGGGAAGAAAAAGACATTAAGGGCATCCAGATAGGAAGGGAAGAAGCCAAGTTATCACCATTTGCAGATGACATGCTATTATACCTGGAAAACCCAAAACTCTCTACCAAGAGGCTCCTAGAAATAATACATTCTTACAGTAGAGTAGCAGGGTACAAAATGAATACCCAAAAGTCAATGGCCTTCCTATATGCAAACAGCGAAAGAGAAGAAAGGGACATTAAAGAAACTATCCCATTCACAATTGCACCGCAGAAAATCAAATACTTAGGAATCAGTCTGACAAAGAATGTAAAGGATCTCTACAAAGAAAACTACAAAACGTTACTTCAGGAAATAAAAGAAGAACTGAGGAAATGGAGACACATTCCCTGCTCATGGATTGGAAGGATTAACATTATCAAAGTGGTAATACTCCCTAGAGCTTTATACAGATTCAATGCGGTCCCTATAAAGATACCCATAATGTTCTTCAAAGAAATTGAACAAACACTCCTGAAATTTGTATGGAATAATAAAACCCCACGAATAGCTAAAGCAATCCTTGGGAAAAAGAAGATGGGAGGTATCACTTTCCCCAACCTCAAGCTCTACTACAGAGCAGTTGTAATTAAGACAGTGTGGTATTGGTATAGAGACAGACCCGTAGACCTATGGAATAGAACTGAGTATCCTGAAACGCACTCACAAATATCTTCCTCCTTTTTTAATGATTGTTCCATTTTTTCCGTATAAACCCTAAGTGATTGGTGCCTCTGTGGTTGAGACGTGGATCTCTAAAGGGAGAAGTGGATTACAGAGATTTAAAATTTTGTGTTGTTCTTGTTATACTCAGAGACTGATATATAGCTTTAGTGAAAACATCAAGGAAGAAGTTGCAGGTCGGTTTCAGGATGGAACTTGTGAATCAACACACGTATGGTATTTTATAGTTGCTGAAATCAGCTTGGAAGTGAGTGTTGAAGAATTCTAAGAACGGAGCCCTGGGACTCACCAACATTTGTAGTTCACACTAAAGTCTCTATGACAAATGGAACTTAGAGGACTTAAGAAGGGTCAGTGAGATAGGACAGAGACCTAGAAAAGGGGCCTTGAGAAACTATGTAAAGAGATCATCACTATCACTATCTTCCCATTCATCATCTATTTGCTAGAGCGGGCACCAGTAATATCTTCATATGTCCTGTCTCATGCTAGTAGAGCCAAGGGCATTGGCTTGCTCCAGGAACATAAAGAGCCTCAAACCATTATATTAGGTCATGGGAATGACCTAATATAAATGTTACTGGTATGGTAAAGAGATCATACCAAAAAGATAGCATTCATTAGCTGTCTCCAACATACTTAGTTTAAGGCAGAGACTGACAGTGAGACTTTGCACGTGTTGGGATGTGGTTGGTGTCCTTGACCAGCACAGAAACAGAGCGCGTGGGTGTGACTGATTAGAAATGAGTGAGAAGGTAGGACTTAGTAGAGAGGCAACAGAGACAGGCTCTGGAGGTGTTTTGTTGTTAAATAGGAAGTAGGGCAGCATTTAGAGAAATCTATGGTACCAAAGAAAGATTTTTCTTTTTTAAAACATTACAGTGTACATGACAACCCTTTAATGTATTTTCTGTAATCCATAGTCTGGAAGGGAAGGAAAAGAGAAAGAGAGAGAAAGGGAAAGAAATAAAGAACCTGCCATGGAGGAGGACTGGGGGAGGGGGGGGGGGGGGGGAGGGAATCGGGGATGTTGGTGGTGGGAGATGGGCACTGGTGGAGGGTTGGGTGCTGGAACACTGTATGACCAAAACCCAGATATGAACTTTTTAATTGTATATCTTTGTAATTGTAAAAATTAAAAATTAAAAAAAAACATTACAGTGTATTTATGTAATGTGGTTACAATCGTGTTAACATGCACAACATTTTTTGAAATTTAAAAAAAATTTTTTCTTATGTTTTAAAATTATAGAACTGTGATCTAAAATACCTTTGTATTGATAGTTGAGTTTAGGTACATACTATTTCAACATCAATCCCACCACAAGTGTCAACTTCCCTCCACTAGTGTTCCCATATTCCCTACCAACCCCCACTCCCACCCCACTCTGCCTGTCAACTTGACAGGCACATAACAAAGTTCCAGTGGTCACACCTTAGATCTCATCTTCAGCATTACTGAGTGTGTGTTTGGAGATACAGCTCTATCACTCTCCCATATCACCAGCATAACTGAGGCCCTGGGGCCTGTTCAGCCATTAGTCCCCATTCTCTTCTTCCCAACTTGATTTCTTTCCTTCTCTGTCCTTCTCCTCTCGAAGCCCTCAGTGATTAGGGCATCCCTCTTTTATTGCATTTCCTCATCCAGTATCTATATTCCACAGATAAGATCATCCTATATTTTTTCTGGCTCACTTTACTCAACACAATCTCTTCCAGTTCCAAACACATCGCAGTAAATCCTTGCAGCTGCATAGTCATCCATTGTGGATATTTACCCCATCTGCAGTCTTTGTCATCCATTTTCTGTCATTAGACACCTTGCTTGACTCCATATCTGGGCTATTGTACTGAGCACTGTAATGAATAATTGTGTACAAATGTCTTTTTGAGACAGTGTTTATATGCCCTAGGGTAGATGCCCCCCAAATGTTCTCTCTGGGTCATATAGCACTTCAATTGTAACTTTTCTGAGAATTCTCCATACTGCTTTCCACAGGGATTGTACCCGACAACATTGTCACCTGCAGAGGAAGAGAGTTCCTTTTTCATCACATCCCTGCCAGCAGATTATTCTGAAAATCTTTGATATAGTCACTACACATACTCCCACTGACAAAGAGCCTAAAAACCCTCCATCTCATTTCTAGACCGCCTTTTTGCCCCTCAAACTGCTCCTCTCCTCTCCTCAAAGGCGTATGATTTGGCATCACTTGGTCCTGTATATCCTTTGTTTTGTTTCCTTACATACCACAGATGTATGAGATCAGCTAGTATTTGCAGAACACAGATTCTTATTGCAAAAGCAGGAAAGTCCCATAGATCTCAGCAGAAAGTTCTGAAAACTATTAAATATCAGATGAACTTTTTGGAATTGTCTCATAAATACTAGGAGCTTTATCTTCTTCAGGCTAAGAGACAGGAAACATTATGCTTTGTCGTAACTCTGCAGGCATTTTATTTATGAAAGAAACAAAACTAGCACTGGCAGACATGTCTACAAAAGTGACTAGAAATTGTCAGACTCGTGGACATGTTGTTCTTTGTCTCACACTTTAATATTATGCAGAAGTCTGGCTTAAAGAAAAGGTCTCCTGTTAGTATTGTATTGTATTGTATGACTGAACTTCAAAGGAATACATAAAGGGAAATGCTGCTAATGGGAGGGCTATTTGAGAGTCCTACCTGGAGGAGGAGAATACATTTGGATTGCTGTGACTCTGCCAGGAGGGACTTTTCCCTGAGAAGAAAATGGCTTTTGGATTTTAAGTCTTTATTTTTGTCTTTTTTTTTCCCCTCTGACAGAGGTTCTGGTTTTGCTCATTGATTAAAATTAGAAACTCTACTAAAGCAGTTTGTTGTTGTGATTTATTTTTATACGTCCTGGCTTATTCATATTTTCTTTTCCTACTTATAGCTGCAAATATGCAGAGAAAATCAGGCCTACCATTTTGTGAGAAACTAGAGATTTACCTCTAGAGTCAAAGATTAATTTGAGTTCCTCTGTAGTTGAAATAGCCAATTACATACATGCAGTTTTTCCATTGATTTTTTACTATCTTCTCTCTATTATTTTCTCCATTCTCAGAAGTGCCTCTTTCTCCAATCTCAATCGAGACACTTCTAATTTGAACCGCTTTATTGCATTATCATTCACAAACCATACGATTCACTCTTTTAAAGTGTCAATGACTATAATATATTCACAGTTGTGCACCTGTTAACATAAGCTAGAACACATCATTGCCTCCTGCCCCCACTGCACAATTCCTTAGTCATTGTCCTCAAACTCCTCAGTCCCCAGTTCTAGGAAGCCAATAATCTAGTTTCTGCATCTTATAGTTCCCTAATGTGGATGTTTCATATAAATGGGATCAGGCGGTTAACAGTCCTCCTTTGACTGTGTTCTTTCACGTAGAATAATACTTTCAAGTTTCATCTACATTGTAACATGGATCAGTACTTTATTTATAACATGATGACACAGTTGACACCCAGCATTATGTTAGCTTCAACATGATGATTCACTATTGTACATATTGTAAGACTGATTGAAAGTCATCACTACAGTGGTATCATTTTTGCCTTGCCATAAGAGCTTTCACAATCTTACTGTCTTAGAAAAATGTTTTCCATTATAAGTGTGTATACCACATTCTATTTATCCACTCATTGGATTGTTAGACATTTTGATGTTCTACTTCTATTCTGTCATGATTAATTCTGCTATAAATATTTGTGTGTAAGTTTTTGTGAGAGCATATGTTTTCTTTTTTTCCTTTTTGGCTATATACCTGGGAAGAGAATACTGTATATGTTGCCCTTAACTTTTTTTTTTTTTTTGCGTTTTTGGTCATATCTGGCAATGCTCAGGGGTTACTCCTGGCTCTGCTCTCAGGAATTCCTCCTGGCAGGACTCGGGGGACCATTTGGGATGCCGGGATCGAACCTGGGTCAACCACGTGCAAGGCAAACACCCTACCTGCTGTGCTATTGCTCCTGCCCATGCCTTTAACTTTTTAATAAAAAGTGCCAGACTATTTACCAAAGCAATTCCACTAGTTACTTCCAAAGAAACCTTGTCTCTACAGCCTTGTCAATTATTATTATCTCTCTTGTGTGTCATAGATTTCCTAGTGAATAGCAAAACGACACTAATTTTTTTATTGTCATTTCTCTGATGGCTAATGATGGTTTTAAAATAAAGTTATTAGCCATTTGTAGTTCTTTGAAGTAATGCATATTAAAATCAGCTACTACCTAAAAGAGTCCATTATTTGACCTTTTTATAATTGGAATAAACATGCTTATTTTCTACAAGCTTATTTTCTACAAGGTCTACAAGCTACATGGAGCTTCAGCTTGCTGCTTATTTCATGATGTCACTGACCATATACTTCCCATTCATGCCACAAAAGTGATCAGTGAGCTCGCGGACTGCCTGAAGCTGAGGTGCCGTGTCTAGCCTCAAACTTCAATCTCTTCGTGTGAATGTAGGACAGCTGCTGGCCATGATTGTCCCCTACCTCGACCTTCAGCAAGTGAATTACGATGTTGATGTTGTTGACGAGATTTTAGGGCGCTTCCTGAAGGCTCCAGAGAACACGTGGGCAGCTGCCCTGTTTGATGCTGCGTCTGCAGGAGACTGTCTTCCCTGGGCCCTGGCCACGGAAGAGGCATGTGGACTACTTAGTAGGTTCCAGAAGCAGGCTGCCAGAGGGCCACTCGTACTTGACCACGTCCAAGCTCTCACGGCTGCACCCCTTCTCCGGCGTGCTCCGTGTCACTCAGCACCTCGGCCACCTTCTGCTTGTGAGCAGTGTCGAGGCCATGCTTCCGTGACCACATGGCCGCTTCCTCCAAGGTCTCAGCAGCTTCAAATTTGCCCTGTCGTCTGTAGAGAGCCCCGAGGTTTTTTAAAGTGTTCATAACAGTTGGGCTGTCCACCTTACACACTTTGTACCAGCCGCCGTCACGAGGCCCCGTCTGGAGACTCACAGACATGGGGCAGAGCTGCTACTGACTCTCCCTGTGCCCAGTCACTCACGAGGCACCGGGAGGGGATGGCAGGTTCTAGCCCTGGCCTGGCATGCCAGCAGAGCCTCGTAACAAGCCAGACGACCCCCACTCCATGAGGGCCTCCATTTTCCACATCCGGACTTCCCCCTCATCAGAACTCCACCCAGCAAACCAGCCTATCACAGCCCAACCGCTGCCACGCTGTTCATCAATAAATGCTATATTTAGAGATGACTACAAGAGTATGCTACCCACACAGCAGAGCCTGGCAAGCTATCTGTGTCGTATTTGATATGCCAAATACCAGTAACAATTATAGACCTCATTCCCATGACCTGATGGAATGGTTTGAGGCTCTTTATGTTCCTGGAGCAAGCAGATGCCCTTGGACTCTACTAGCATGAGACAGGACATATGGAGATGTTACTGGGGCCCGCTGAAGCAAATCGATGATGAACGGGAAGACAGTGAAGACAGAGACAGTGATATTCTTATCAGATATGTGATTTGCAAAAAAATTTTTTCAATCTTAAATCATTGTCAATTCATTCTGTTCTTTCAAACATCTTTTTCTTCACACATACCAGCATTTTCTAATAAGAATGCTCACTAATTGTCATAATTATTTTTATTTATTTTTGTTCATATTCATCAGTGCTCATGGTTTACTTCTGACTCTGTGTTTAGGAATCAATTCTTGGCAATACCTAGGCAATCCTATATGGTCCAGGGATTAAATTCAGGTCAGTCACATGCAAGGCAAATCTACTTATTGCATTATTTGTCCCTAACTGTCATATTTTTACCCATATAATTGTTACAGACATTCATCTGAGTAGCTTCTGAGTACCATTCTTCCAGTACATTACCAGAGTCGTGGTGGCAATCTTTTTTTTTTTTTTTTTTTTTTTGGGTTACACCCAGTGATGTTTAGGAGTTACTCCTGGCTCTTCACTCAGAAATTACTCTTAGAGGAGCTCAGGGACCATATATACGATGCCGGGGATCAAACCCATGTCAGCCGCATGCAAGGCAAACACCCTACCCTCTGTGCTGTCGCTCCAGCCCCTATGGTGACAATAATGTTCCTGCTTTTAAGTTTCCACAATCTGTGGCATGAGAAAGAACTGAATCTTCCACTAAGGTATTATCAAACTAGCAGAAAATGACCATTTACATCATGTCTTTCTGTGTTTTTTTTTCTCATTTTTTTCATTTTGTATGTATATTTTTTGATTGGGGGCCATGCCTGACTGTCCTCAGGGCTTACTCCTGGCTCTGTGGTCATTAATGGTGCTAAGGGTGCTGTGTGGTGTCCAGTTTGAATCCAGGTTAACTGAATTCCAGGCAAGTGCTTTACTATCTCTCCTACCGCCTTCTATATTCAATTTTTGTTTTACGTCAAGTCTCTCTTCATCATAACTTTGATCCAAATGCTAACAGAGTCTCCCTTCTTAAAAAAAAAGTCTGGTTTTCTGTTTACAGAATTAAACATTTTTAAAAAGAATTCATGTGTTAGAAAACATTTTAATTGGGGATACCTTGGTAAACTCTAAACACTGGCTTTATTTGGTCAGAGGTGGTGTGAATACCAGAAGTTATCTGTATATCTCCCTGTAGTAAATCAGAGTGGGATAAAGCAGAGACTATGGAGAAAAATCTCTAACACCGGGGCTAGAGCAATAGTGCTGTGGGTAGGGAATATGCTTTGCATGCTTCCAACCTTGGCTCTCCATATATTTCTTCCAACCACCACCAGGAGTGATGCCTGAGCACAGAGCCAGCAGGAAGCCCTGGGCACTGCTCAGTATGCCCCTAAAAATAAAACAAAACAAAAAACCTCTAGCACAAATTACAATAATGAGCCACATGTACAGATTTCTGCCCACCCAAAAGAACGGGACTTAACAGTGAGGACATTTTGAAGGAGAAAATATCTGTTGCTATTTCTTATAGTCATTTTTACTTTGTCTTTATATTACTCTTTGGTGACATAAAATATTGCAATAAAAGAGAAAATCCAGGAATCTAAGTACTGAGAAAGTTCTCATTGAATTCAAATTTCCATATCTTCTAAGATTAATTGAACTATACTTGAATTTACTCTGGCTTCAAAATGTGGGAACAACTTGGGGTTTTACTGCATACAAAATGTATGTAAAGTAGATGCTAATAATGGTAATATTAATAATTTATTGCATTTCTATATTGCTTGGGTTTTTCAAAGAATTTTCACATATATTGCCACGAACCAAACCAGAACTAAACATGACTGTCAAAGGAAGTTTCATTATCCATGTTTCTTTAAGGTTTTAATGAAGACACAGATCATAACATCCAGTTCTCAAAGATTCACATATAGAACATTCCTTTTGAATAACCAAGGAACAGACATCATCTATTATCTATGTGTTCTTTAGTGTCCTAAAATCAATAATCCTCTCAATGTGGTAAAAAATAAAAGTTTTGACTCCTAACACTATGATTTGAGTTTGGCTGCTCTCTTTTTCCTTTTCAAATTAAGAGTTTATCAAGCCACCATTACACCATACACATGAATCAATTAAAAATGCAATAAAATAAATATATGATTGATAATATGATTTCTTCATATGTGATATACAAAGAAACCATGCAAGGGAATAGATAATAAGTCCAGTGAAAACAAATCCTCAGACTCTGATAACAGAACTGTATTACCTGTGGGGGCTCTACGGAGAGTTATTGAGGGATATAGCTGGGGTCAAGTTTGAGCCTTGGAGACTTGGCCCTATTGGACAAGAGATAGGCTGCCTCTCCCTGGCAGGGCTCCTTGACTTCCAGGCAGCCAAACCCCCTCCTTCTTTCTTCTTCTGGCTCAGCAGGCCAGTAGGCTGCAATGTTTGGTCTTTGTGTCTAGCAAGTCAAGGACCATTGAGCGAGCTAACTGCCAGCTAGGGAGAATATAAAGCCAAATACCCTGTTCCCCTTCTAACTCAAAAGACCTTGTTTAACTGTGTTTGGGCTTGTGGGGAGAAATCTCCCAGCCTCCTCTCCCCCTACCCCACCCGCCCCACTCTGTATATGCGTTTCCTTTGTCCCCTCCCTTCTGTTGAGGTATATACACCTAAGCCTGTCTGAAATAAAATGAGTCATCTCTCCATAGAAGCTTCCGGAGTGCTTGTCTTTTCTTTAGGCTCATCGTGCTCAAGGGACTTTCACCCTTCAAAATGCACAACATTTGGAATGGGCAGATAGTCATGGCTGGCTCTCTCTGGTCCCATAGATCCCACATGTTAGAGTGACAGTTACTGAGCCAGGAGTGGTGTGGCCAGGTGTGGATGGTTGAAACTGACAAACTGGTAGGGTTGTAGCAATAGAGGTGGAATTGTTGGTATTTATTGTAATGTAAGAACAATTTATGCCTAGAGCATAAACATTAACACCATTAGCTAAATAATCATGTTTTCTAAAGAAGGGAGAATGTAGAGACACCATAGGGATTGCAGCCAGGTTTGACTCTTGGCACTGTATATGTTCTCTCAAGCCCTGCCAGGAGTAATTCCTGAGCACAGAGCAAGAGTAAGCCAAGAACTCTGCTGAGCATGACCTGAAAATCCTTTCACAAAAGGTACTGAGTAGAGAATGAGGTGCCAGAGTAAGAGAAGTTGATAATACATAACTGGAAAAGGATTAGTATCCAAAATATATAAAGGATATTACAAAACAGTAAGAAAAATATGGGCAGTCCAGTAGAAAAACAAAAATAAAGAGACATTTCACAAAATAGCATGTTCCAAGTAACAGAATAAACTGCTAACATCCTTACCAGTGTGCCTATTTTTAAAATTCAAGAAATTATAATATATAATATAACCTGACTTCATTATGTTTGGTCTCTTTCACTTCAAAATTTCCTTTGTGAGGTTTATCCTTAATTGTCATTAAGGATAAGATTGCTATGTAATCTTCCATAGTAAAAGTACCCACAATGGGGCCGGAGCGATAGCCCAGTGGGTAGGGCGTTTGCCTTGCACACGGCCGGCCTGTGCCAGCCTAGGTTAGATCCCCGACATCCCATATGGTCCCCGAGCATCGCCAGGAGTAATTCCTGAGTGCAGAGCCAGGAGGAACCCCTGAGCATCGCCAGGTGTGTGACCCAAAAAAAAAAAAAAGTACCCACAAGTTTAATTTATCCATTTTGGTTATGTTATGTATATATTCAGTTTGGGGCCATCATAGTGTTACTGAGAAAAAAGTTTTACGTTTTGTGTTTTAGATGGGTACATATCTAGGAATATGATCACTGAGTCATAATCTAGCATATGAAATGATTGTAGGTTTAGAATAAATAGTCAAGTAATTATCAAAAATGGCTCATTTTGAGCTGGAGAGACAGTATTGAGGAAGGCACATCCCTGGTACCTGATATAGTCCCTGAGTGACACCTGAGCACTGAGTCAGGAGTAAATCCTATGTGTCAGTTGTCCAACTCTCTGCCGCCACACCCTGCAATTAGGGCAGGGTGAATAGAATTTTCACTTGCCAGTAGCCAGTATGGCAGGAAATGGAACTACCTCAAATCCTACCAAAATACTTGGAATTTCTGTATCATTAAGTCACTTTTGTGGATGTTTCTTCACAGCTTGAAAATGGAGGCCCAGAGGCAATGTCACAGGGATAGCCTACAGCTCAGGGGGCTTGGTAGCAGCCTGTGTATTATTCTTCACATTAAGTCAAATACTATGGCATTGGTGCCCTTGGCAAAGAAGACCAGGGCAGCAAGAACACAGAATGTGGCAATAAATCTCACATGCATATTGGTACCTCTGGTTTCAGCTAGGACATATTGAGAGTTTGGAAGTTTTCCTGCCATTATTTCTATAAGATTAAAAAGAAGTGTTTTAAATTAAAAAATTCTATTTCTTTTATTCGATCAGGGCGAGAAGTGTAGCAGTACACTGCTGCCCAGAGCCTCTGCATCTGGCCTGGAGTTGCCTCCTGAAGGCCACTTTGTAGATAGGAGAAGGAGTTTGAATGTGGCAGTTTATCTGACCATGTATTCTATACTGATTGGCATAAATATTCTCTCATGCTGCCACAGTCATCATGGGACTAGCTAGATCTTACCAGTATATTAGCCTGGCCATGCTGGATCTCTAAGTTATTAGACCAGAGAGAAATACTGTTTGCCTCCAAGCAAGCAAGCATAGCTCTCTGATAACTCAAAGGCAGATAAAATACAGAACAACCAGGAAGTAAAGTTGAGACTCTTGTGAAGGCTTATAGAAATATTTAACTGGAGAGGCATGCCTTTGTATTCTGAGATAGAGTTCCTCTCAGAAGACCCTCCCCACTGCCTTGGGCACTTCCAAGGCAGATCTTGGCTGTGCAACATTAACATATCAAAGGGCCTAGGTGAGGTCCTGGGAGAAATTATTTGAGGGAATTTGACCCTAATGGCTTTCCAGTTGAGTGGGAGGTCTGGATTGCAGGGATATAAAAACTAGCCTGCTTCCCCCTCCCCCACCCCTCATCCCCCCCCCCCCTGTCCTTCCCCATCCCCCTCTCCTTTTCCCCCTTTCTGCTGGCACCTCTTCGGCTGTCTCTTCTACAGGGCCTTAACACATAGTGTCAGCCGTCTTGACCTACACGTGGCCACAGGCAGGCCGGGAACCCTAAGTTTAGGGTTTTCCTATGGCTGATTTGTATTCCAGAGACTGTTAAGTAAAGCATTTTTAAACTTCGCCAGATTCTTGCATCTTTTCTCCATCCACCAGTTGCTGATCCCCTGGGACAGAAAGGGATCCTTGACCTTGCTCCTGAATTTTGTGCGGGGCACCCCAGAGTTTCCCCCAAGAGAAGGATATCTCAGGACAAGATATAGCATGAAATCTACAGTGACAGGTGAATCCAGAGAATTAGGGTAAAATCCACTTACCACAGTAAAAGTCTTTGGAGCCATAAACTTAATACAATTAGTGATTTTGATATTAGTTGGAGGCTGAGTGTGGAGTAGCAAATAAGTTTGTGCACTTCAACCCCCTCCCTCACTGCCACCACACACATACACAGTGTGTTATCCTGCTTGCCAGGGGACTCTTTTGAGCCAGATGTATGCTTTATTATGAGGCCCATCAAATTCTTTCCTTAATTTCACCTCTAGATCTTAGGAAGAGGTGTTGGTCCCTCTCAGTGAGAATGACAAAAGGCACCTCTCCAGTGCTTTGCACTTTGATTGCTCAGGCTATGAAGACCACTTTTGGCAAGAGAGTTTAAAGGAAGCCTCAGAATTCATCTCTAAACAGCCAGAGAAGTAGCCAAAGCATGGGACTGCAGGATTCGAAGTGTGTTATAGCTTCCCCTCATTCAGGGCACTTTCCTAAAGCAGGTTTCTAATAAGTCTAGCCACAGTGAAAGACAATTACAGGCAGTGGTCCTGTAATTTATAATGCAAATTGATAGAACACAATAGATTAATTAGAGAGCATGGTTTGAATTTGCATTATGAAGACAGCAATTGGTTCTAATGTGATCAAGTTTAGGAACTAGTACCTAGGGAACAAGAAAAAAGTTGGCAAGATGCATAAATGCATACCTTTCTGGTGCGGGGCTGTTGGGAGTACCTGGCTGCTTAATTGGTCTAGTTCCTTTTCTCTTTAAGGCATAGATCCTGGGGAGGGGGCTTCACTTGTCACTTGTACTTGTCTTCCCTTTGTTCATCAATTTGCTCAAGTGGGCGGCAGTAACGTCTCCATTTGTTGGGAATGAAATCCATTACTGTTGCTGTTTTTGGCATATTGAATATGCCATGGTAGCTTTCCAGGCTCTGCCGTGGCTCTAGATTCATCCCAGGGAGCCCAGTCTTTTTCTATGGCAGACAAAATAATAATCACACTATGAACAGGAAAACCTACAACTCAGAGCATGTATTGCTGCGAACATATCTACAGGGCACTCACTCCTATTTCCTCCTGGGGACACATCTGGGAATAGCCTGACTTGCCCAACTGTCTCCCGGACCCAGTGGTCAGAATTACCAAGAAACACTGCTTGCCTTACTTGGAGATAGAAGTAATCATTTCTGACTAAGGGGACGCTGTATGTTGAGATAAAGGAAAGAGAGTTGGTAGACAGAGCTCTGTATTTTAGCTC
Source organism: Cryptotis parvus (assembly GCA_021461705.1). NCBI lineage: Eukaryota > Metazoa > Chordata > Mammalia > Eulipotyphla > Soricidae > Cryptotis > Cryptotis parvus. The sequence continues at coordinate 38,467 of JAJIBD010038883.1, forward strand.
ACAGATGAAAACTAAGTTGTGGGCTTAGTTAAGCTCTTTTGGTCATTCATACTTCTAGGCATTCACAATCATACTCCAGATCTGGTTTTTGGTGGTGATGTACAATTTATAGGCATTCCAAGGTCCCAACTACCAGGGCTTTTAAAAACAAACCAAGACCTGAAACTTAGGCAAATATCTAGTTTAACAGCTTAGGGCGGTAGCGGGTATTAAGAGGCTCTTGAAGCCAGCAGGTACAGCAACACAAATGTCAAGATATATTTCCCCTTTCCCAAATTACCTTCCTCAAGAAACATATGAATCACAATGAATTATTACAGAAAATATTTTGCCTTTACAATTCCTAAAGAGAAGTATAAAAATAATTTTCTACTTTTCAATAGATAATAAATAAAGTGGCATTTATAAGAAGGAGAATGAACTTTGACATATTTGTAGAAAAATACACAGTTGTGAGGTACCCAGTTTCTCATTTTTATTCATATATTTGCTGTCTATGTTTGGTTTATTTGGGGGCCAGTTCAAGGTCTGCTCAGCTTGGTGCTCTTGGCAGTGGTTGTGGAGCCTTTAATGTAAAGCATGTGCTCCAGACCTATGAGCTCTCCTTGGTCTCAGACCTCCTTTCTTTCTTTTTGTTTTTGCTTTTTGGGTCACACCTGGCAATGCTCAGTGATTGCTCCTAGCCCTGCACTCAGGAATTACTCCTGGCAATGCTCAGGGGACCATCTGGAATAGCGGGGATTGAACCTGGTTTGGCCGCATGCAAGGCAAAAGCCCTACCCACTATACTATCTTTCCAGCCTCGCTCCTTTCTTTAAGTATGTATTTACTAGTAAACTCTACATCAAAGCCATCATACACTAAATCAACACTCTTTATAGCAATCCTCCACTATCAGCATCAGATTAAATCTTGTATATGTAAAAAAAGATGTCTATAGTAGAGCATTCACAGCATTGAAAGGGGTTGATGTAAGTATCACTTCACAAAAGATCTTTAACCAATTCACTGAGGTATCAGGCCCAAAGTATCTCAAGCGATGTGACCATCCCTTGAATTCAAGAAGAATATTCGCATTCTTTGTCATCATTGCTCTTTGCAGACTCTCTGACCAGATCTGTGGGGTTTGAGAGAGATTGGGGCAAGTTAAGAACTATTTTTCCCCATGGAGTCTCAGGAGGTCTCTCTAATATTACTAACCTGGATGGTCTTTGATGCCAGTACTACCATCAATCCTACAAATGGTTTTAAAAGTTGAAATGCATTCTGGGTTCACATTACAGCTTTCTAGTCCATGTTGACATGATTCTGTGAAATAAGGAATGGTGAATAAAAATGGGACTCCTGCTGTCAAAGGCACAGCAAGTGGGGTTTGATATTATATTCTCAACCGAGCAAACTGAAGGGAATCTATGGGAAAATATACATAAAACCATGAAGTCTTCATCCCATAGAATTTAGCAATGAATAAGACCACAGCAATTAAATGGAGCCTTTACCATATGAAGAGAGACAATAGAAAAATGAATACAATTGCTTAGCATTTCAGCATTTTCCAAATAATCCAACACCCTTTTACTTAGAAAAAAGATATGATTGACCTACAATATCATATTAGTTTTAGGCATATATCATAATGATTTAAGTTTTGTAGAAACTACCAAAATGATCACCACAATAAGTTTTAGTTAACATCACCCTACATATGTACACAGTTTTCTTTGTGATGATCTTTACTTTTCTCTGTCAAAAAGAATATTGTCTCAAATACTAATAAATGTGCTTCTCATTATGAAACTTTTGTACAAAAACATTCTTATTATTACCATTCTTTGAAACAAATTTGAATCTCACCATAGTCACTGGGTGAGTGTCAAATTCTATAGTCGCTGGGTCTGGTTTCTTTACCATTAGAACTAGTGTCAAGACGGATTTGACTCTAAACGCTTACCCAAACTTGTTCTCTTACTACCAATGAAGATAGTAGACGAGGGAGAGGCATTCCCAAGAGATAAGCCAAGTCAATGCTAGGAGGAGAGCAACCCAGTGGAAACTGCTCCCACTCTCAGCTGCTTTTCCTTGATTAAAAAAGTTCCCTCTGCTTTCCAGTTCTGATAAGGAGAACAATATCTTTAAGACCAGCAGTTTGTTCTCATCTCTACTACGGCTCTATCATAGCTTATTCTATTAACATTGCAAAGTCTCCCAATTCTAGGCAGTGCAGTCCTGAGTTATTTTCAACTCATATGCAGCCCAGGGTTACCCTTTGATTTATCAGAATGCAGTTAGTCAACTTTTATTGAGTGCTATAACAGACAATGATTCTTTTGAAATAGAGTATGAACAAGACTAATTCTTACCCTTAAGGAGTTTACCATCTATCTCAAGAAAGGCAATATATCCCAAATATATAGGCTGAGTAAATATTCAGTAACAGATTACAAAAAATAGAAAATAAAATTCCCATAAGATAAGTACCAATTAAGGTCGTAAAAGGCAAAAGAACTCCAGCTGTCAGAGATAGCAATAGGTTTTGGAACGGGTGGTTTTTCTTATACTTTATATGCTTCTTTAGTTTAAACCTTATGCTAGAGATTATGCTTTGCATGTTAGTTGGATCTTAAGAATGAGGGTCTAGGAGTTTTGGCCTCTGGGCAAAAGTCAGTCGAGGTCAGGAGATGTTATAGCGGGTAGTAGACTAGAGCTAGCTCTTACTGTCTCAGAAGAGACAATTACAGGAAGATACTAGGTTAAAATCATTATTGTGAGAGTTTGCTACATAAATTAATAAACACCAAATTAAGGGTGTTTATTCTTATCCTCCCCTACCCAAGCTATTTATTAAACACGTGCTGGCATGAATATATTCCAGGAAGAGAAAATATACATAGCTTACTCAATGAGTCATGTAACTGCCAGCAAGTATTTGCCTGGATCAGTCTGTAGGAAACAAGTTGTTTAAAGGTTTTCTAGCCCCAAGATCCTATTGTCTATTTAGTGAGAGGAAGAATGTAGCCCACTAATGATTAAAGCAGTAAGATTTGGAACATTTCTCTAACATATTTTCTTCATGTTGGGCAGGTACTCAGAGAGAAGTGATAATAGCCGTTATGAGGGTTTTCCAAAGTTGAGGCTCTCCACTAGAGTGCTGCTTTTGATAAGAAGTGACAGCAGATAGTCTAGAGCTGGTGACAGTGGAAGCCATCTATTTTGTCCCCCTCTTTACCAATCTGTGCGACTCGGAGCAAGTCATGTAATCTCTTTGTGAATGGTGAGCTTCACTTGCAAATTTAGTGCTCTCTGCTTTTCCTTCATCCTGTGTGGATGTTTGGAGGACCGACACAGCAAGTTCAGGTGTCAATAAACAAAGTGTTATTAGTATGAAATATTGTTGTCATTAGTTTCCAGGAGAGGAAGAAGGTCGTGTCGATTTAGCCAAGCTCTGTAATAGCATCAAGTAGCCTCATCTTAACACAGAGATGATGGATGTTGACATTTGCTACTAGACCCTGCTAGAGCCCTTGACCAAACTCCTTCTTTATCCTTTGTATCCTCATTCCCTGCTTCTGCTCAGTGAGAAAAAAAGCATAATAGTGTATATAAGGATGTAGGGACTTAACAAAAAGTGTGTTTCCTTCCCTTTTAACTAAAGGGTTATTATTTTCTTTCTATTCTGTTTGAAACATTCATTCCTCCACAATGCTTCCAGGGATACAAATGAGTCCTCATTCCTCAGAATGGATTTTCATCTGCACCTAAGTAGCCAGCCGCAGTAGTTCGGCCATACACAAACCCAGCAACTGTGACATTAGGAAAAGATGGGGCTTTGATCTGCTTTAGTTCCAAATAGTGACTCTGCTCTGTACTATTTGTAGGGCTCAAGGCACTGTCATCTATCTGCACTTGCTTTCTATTTTCTTTTTGTATTTCACATTGTGGAAAGGATCATTTTATTTATTTATTTATTTTGCTTTTTGGGTCACACCCAGCGATGCTCGGGGGTTTCTCCTGGCTCTGCACTCAGGAATTACTCCTGGCGGTGCTCGGGGGACCATATGGTATGCTGGGGATCGAACCCTGGCTGGCATGGGCCGGCCACATGCAAAGCAAACGCCCTACCTGCTGGGCTATCGCTCTGGCCCGAAACGATCATTTTATACTACAGAAACTTCTACTTTTATGATTGTAAAGAAGCTCTGGCGAACAGAGATGTGATCTAGGAGAAACTATGTCCCATTCTGCAGTTTCTGGTCATAACTACTATTATAACCTCAATGGAAAACACAGGCCAACGAGGTCTCAATGTTGCCTTCAGTTCCTGAAAATTCCAAAGCCAACTCGGAGGCTTTATCAGAGGGATGACTTTGTCTTCCTATGTGACCGACCTTCTACTTTATTCATGAGGCTGAGAGCAACCCCAACCAGGCTGGGCCCTGCAAGAGCCCCAGTTGACTTGTGTTTCTTAGTACTAAAGATAGTCAGTTTTGGTCCTTGCCTCTTGTCTCTGTCTTCAGATGCCTTTCTGACATTCCTCTGTTCCTCTTCCTAGTGGCAGCATTTTCAGACAGGCAGTAGGTATCAGGTTAGCTGGCATCTCAGCTGGTGGGTAAACACTGAGTCACTATTGGTGCGGGCACAGGAGGGTGGGTGGAAAGGAAAAGTAAGGCATCGACGTTGCTGATTTCTCGGGTGCCATCCCCAGACAGGCTGGATCTCTCTGTGATTCTAACTCTCTGCGGAATGTAACCCAGCCCACAGGCTCCTGAATCCCATTTGCCTCCATGTTCCTCATTACCTGCCTGCTTTAGTTAATGCTTGTGCTTCCTCAGTGCCCTGCTTCACTTGGTCCTTAGTTATGAAAAGCAGAAGAAATTATTCACCTGGTTAAATCTACAAAGATGGAACATTGACGGTATTCCTGTTTAGAATGATGTTGATATACTTAAAATTCAGTGCAATGCTTATTTGCTTGGGTAAGGATTAATACACAGCCACAGTGATCTCCATCATTAACCTTCCACCTTCTTTGGCAATGTCTCCATATGGTTTGCCCCTTGAAATTCTAAACATTCTTCAAAGCTAAACCTAGCTCTTAATTTATGAAATTTTTCTCATCCCTGAAAAGATAGATTTCTTTTTATTTTCTCTAGGGGTACTTCATGTTCACATCTCAAATGGAAGTTATAATACTTTGCCAAGTTGTTAGTTATTTGTGAATTTGCTTTCACCAACTAATCTGTAAGGTTTTTTTTTTAATTTCTATCCACTTTGTATCTTTCTGTATCCTCCAAAATAATAGATAGGTAAAAATAGTTGCTGGATGGAGTAAGGAGGGTGTCCTTTATGTTATTTTCTCTGTAACTAGATTCTTTGGTTGGAGCAGGCAGTGGTAGAGACCATGATTGACTCTTCAAATCAAGACTCAGATGAATTTTTGATCCTGTTCAGAATAATAGAACCAGAGACAATGCAGGGCTTAAGGCACGTGCCCTGTTCTTGTGACCTAGTTAGTAATGACCCCTGAGCAAAGAGCCAAGATAATGTCTGAGTAAAGCCGTGGATACTATCATCATACCACCCCCCAAAATCCCAAACAGAGGCTTAGAAGCATTTTGTGGAGTACCAATATTCTATATTTGAGTTTAATTTTCAGTATCATATACTCAATGCTCTAAATTTAGTAGAAGTTCCATCCTTAAATCATTCATCTCCAGATATATGGTGATGAGAAAAATGTTCTGTGCCTTTAAATGAATAATAGAGACTCAGATTATTTGATTGATAATGTCATGTGAGTGTTTATGAGCATAGATACGAAAACATGTATAAAATTTTCCTGTCCTGTTAAGGTTCTCAATTAATATTTCTTGTATATTTGCATGTATTTGGGACAGGGCTTTAGAGAAAATTACATATTTGTAGTTAGCCTCAAGAAACCACTTTTTTTCCTCTGAATTGCAAATTGAATTTTTTCCTGTCTTTCCATAATTTCTTCTATTTTTTATTTTGAAGGAAATTCACCATCAGGTGATCTCTTTTATTTTCCTTGTTCAATTATTTTATTATTTGATTTCTGAAAATTTTCACAACACAGTATGGTTCAAATCATCTCTGAGATATTCATATTAAGAAGAGAGGGGAATGAAAGATTCAGGCCATAGAATGAAGACTAATATTTCTCTTTCCTTCCTGGTGTGCCACCAAGCTTCCATCCCCGTCTTTTTCTGTCTCACCATCCTCTCAGACAAGTTCCCTGCTCTCTTCCTGTATCACTCAAGCCCCAAACTTTCATGCACTTATGATAGATGAGACTCCTGTTATGATAGGAGTATCAGTTATGATAGATGAGACTAAGGGCCACTGAGTAGGAAATATTTCCAATGAGAGGTATCCTAGAAATTTAATGGGATCAAACTCTTTTGATTTACACATCACTAAACTTGGGGCTCAGATGAAGTGAACCCTTGAGCCTTGCACAAGATGGTAGCAGAAGAGTGAGAGTTTTGTTTCCCAATTCCCAGTGGAAATAACAGTCTACATTTAATACTGTCCCTGGCAGGATCGGACCTGCAGGAACTGCCAATCCTGAGTTCTCTTGTCCACTTCCCACTTTCTCTTAGATACCAAGCTTCTCCATGACATTTTTCTGGAAATAATGTTCTGTCTACTCTAATACACTTCGATGCATTCAGTCTTCAAACTTGTCCTCATGGAGAAAATTTGCCCTAGAAATAGGGTTCTATTAACTTAGGCAGTATTTTTTCTTAACCTCACTGAGCCTTAGAGGGTTGAGCTAAATTTCCCTAGAGACATGGCCAGGCTTCTCTCGGCTTGTTTCATCTTCCCTTGGGTCTGTGAGCCAGGGTTCCTTCCATGGGTTGTTCCTTTTCATTGAGTACCCTTGCCAAGATTTATGATAAAGAGAAAAAGAGCCATGTCAACTGCCCTGTGAAGGAAAATGAGATTCTGCTAAATTTTAGAAGACTTTAAATGACTAAAATGATCAGCAGGTTAAATACTATGATGTAGGACAAAAGATTAATTCTATAAAATATAGAAGTCATCCTAATTACAGGTACAACAGAGAAGAAAGCTGGAAAAGCCCTGTATAATCCTTTTATAGGCTATCATACAATTAAATGACTGTTCATCTCCTAGATAACTGTCTTTGACATAGCCACTGTGTACTGGGAAATCATCCACTCTGGGCCCAGAGCCTGACACAGATTCATTCTTATCTAAAAAAGAGCCAGGAATATTTAGGCCAGCACTAACTCTGAGAAAAATAATGAACTATGGAAAGGAAGGAGACTTTTTCAATTAGAAGTAAAAACTTCAGGATGCTAGAGTGAATCAGTAACCAGGGCAAGTATCTCACCCCAGATATAGTGGCTGTGAATTGAGTGATGAATTAGTAAGGTTTAGCCCCATGCTCAAAGCATCCCATTGCCCTACTCCAGGCCCTATTCTGTGATAAGGTCAATAATGACATCATCTAGGTTTTGTGAGATACAGCCAAAGGATTATGTCCCTAGTTTTTCTGTCTATTCCATATGATACTTGTAAGGGCATTCTGATAAACTTACTCAAGGACTTCACCAAATGTAGATCAACACAGAGTTCTTTGGGCATTTTATTATTTAGTGTAAATATGCCTGACCCCCTGGATTTCTATAGATCTTCTATAGATTTTCTTTCAAATTTTCCATACTTAAGCTTTACTCTTCCTCTTGGTTATAATATTGGTATCATAACTGGTTCTTCTTTCCTTCATTTTCGGGTCCACTTGATCACAAAGTCGTGTAAACTTCCCAGCCACCAGCTTTTGTAGGTTTTTTCCTTCCCAGTTCTATCAGCACTACTTACATTTTTATCTACTTTTTTTGACAGCTCTGCTCTTTAAAGTGTGTTTTCCACTTCAGCATTTCCTTTCACTCCATCCTAAACTGTCTTCCCTATTATATATTCCATTGAATTGTGAGACAAGAGTGGCCAGTTTAAATGTGCTGCACAATTGACCTAGAAGGAGGAGGAATCGTGCAATTAGCTTTTTTTAGTTTTTTGCAAATTGCTTCTTAAGGAAAAATATTTTGTGCAACAAAATGTAGTTGTTAACCACAAGGATTAACAACTACATTTTGTTATTTCCTTAAGCCCACATTTTTTTATGTTTATACATGAACCAGTAATGTGTACTCTGCCATTTAACGTGTCACTGTCAGTTACTGTTCCTTCACATTTTTGATCTCACAGTTCCCAAATTTGATCATTTCTTTTCTTGTAAGCAATCAAAAGATTGGAAGCTTGATCTATTTCTACTATCAGAGTTGATGAGTTACAAATACTGGGTACCAAAAAATGAAAATAGTAAGATTTTATTTTTTATTTAAAATATTTTATTACACCGCTGTGCAATACACAATTACAAAAATGTTCTTGATTGGATTTCAGGCATATATTATTCCAGCAACCCCCCCACCAGTTCCCTATTCCCACTACCAATGGCCTCAAATTCCCTCCACTCTTCCATACCCTGCCTCTATAGCAGGCAATTTTCCTTCTCTCTCTCTCTCTCTCTCTCTCTCTCTCTCTCTCTCTCTCCTCTCTTACACACTGTGGCTTTCCCTACAGACATTTAAGTATTATCATATAAATCTCTTTGTGCACATTCAACATTTAGTTCTAGTCTGACTTTAGTATTTCCCACACTTAGTAGAACACTGGTATATATTTATATCCCATTAATGAATGCAGTCATTCTATATCTGTCCTTTTCCTTCTGACTAAATTTGCTCAGCATGATAGTCTCCATGTCCATCCATTTGCAGATAAATTTCATGACTTCATCTTTTATGACAGTTGCATAGTATTCCATTGTGTAGATATACCACAGTTTCTTTAGCCAGTCTACTGTTCTTGGACATTTAGGTTGTTTCCAGATTCTGGCTGTCATGAATAGAAATGCGATGAATACAGAAGTGCAGATGGTGTTTCTGCTGTGTGTTTGGGTCCCCCGGGATATATTCCCAGGAGTGGTATTGTTGGGTCAAATGGGAGCTCAATAGCTAATTTTTGGAGGAATGTCCATATTGTTTTCTAAAAGGGCTGGACCAGTCAGCATTCCCAACAGTGGATGAGAGTCCCTTTCCCCCCAAACCCATGCCAGCACCAGTTGTTCTTGCTCTTTATGACATATTTCAGTGTCATTGGTATGAGATGGTATCTCATTGTTGTGTTGATTTGCATCTCCCTGATGATTAATGATGAAGAGCACATTTTCATATGGCTTTTGGCCATTCGAATTTCTTCTTTTTGGAAGTTTCTTTTCATTTCTCTCCCCATATTTTAATGGGATTGGCTGGAAAACAGTAAGATTTTAGACCAGTTAGAACTAGAGGACCAAGCAACCAGTGACTACTTCCCAACTTTATTCTGTGCTCATTTACATTGACACTAACTCATACCCACCATGACAGTTTACAATCGACCTGGCCAAATATGGTTAGAATCTGGGTGATTCTTTGAATCCAAGAAAACACCCTCTAAAAAAACACCTCTCTATTCTCAAAAAAATGTATATATCTATATCTATTACTAGTTTTGACATATTGAATATGCATCGATCAGCTTGCCAGGTGTCATTGGGCTACACTGGCACGTGATAGGGTTATTGGGCTACACTGGCACCAGATGCCATTGGGCTACACTGGCACATGATAGGGTCAAATGGAAATATTACTGGCACCCGCTCGAGCAAATTGATGAATAACGGGATGTCAAGTGATCAAGTGATCAAGTGATCTATATCTCTCTGTCTCTATCTCTTTCTCTATCTATCTCTATCTCTATCTCTATCTCTATCTCTATATATTTCATTCTATTTGTCCATTACTATCATTATGTGACTTTAAAATATGTGTAGAAATGGATTCTAATCTTTTTGTAGTATGTCCACACCTGGGCCCTGAGTGTTTGTTCTCATTTTAATAAAAGTTTATCTTACATAGCAGCATTGCTGCTTTTGTGCCTTACACCTGCTCTGATTCTTGAATATATGCATCATTTTAATACATTGTTGTATACTTTATTTCACTCACTTGCTCTCCAATTCTTCTTTAAATGAAGTCAGGAATGTGTACTTGGGTTAGGGGCAAATTTCATTTCTCTTGTAGGACTCATTCTACAAAATTCAACCCACATTTATTCCATCAATGTTATGTCTTGTGTGTTAAGTGAATAAAGGTATAGAACTTCATCTCAAAAAAGACTCTGGTCGGAATGAGACAGATATATAGGAAAATAGATTGTGTGGGAAGGTGTAGTTAGAGGAATTTATTCCAGTCATGGTTGTGACCTTTCACAGCCACTGGCACAGGCTTATCTAACTATTGGAGATGGAAATGAAGAAAAATGGAAAGTGGAATGACAAATACCCACTTCAGAGGCTTGTAGTGGGTTGGAATGAGATAATCTAGGTGTACACTAACAATGATAAATTATAATGCTAATGCATACATTATATATGTATGCACATAATAAATGCATCACAATAATGACTATATAATATAGTCATTATTATAAAGCAATGCTCTCCAAATTTTCTCTTATAAAGAACAATGTTTAATTTTATATGCATCATGAAATTATTTGTGACACAATTATGAATGGTTTATAGGAATTTTGTGTAATACGTTATTTAAAACTTGACTTTGGCAACATGCAACTTTGTCTATAATAAGTTTAGTGAATGTATGGCCAAACCCAAACATGAACATTTTTGTAATTGTTTATCTCATGGTAGTATAATAAAATATATTAAGAATATTCAAAGTGAAAGTTCATCTATTTAACACTCATATAAATCCAGCACTTTTGTTAAAACAAAAAAAAATCAGTTCCTCCTTAATCTTTGTTCACTGCTCAATAAATGTAAGTTTAATAAATTAATTTTCCCTAGACATTTTATTCCCTTTAAAACTGGTTTATTCCCACTAACATCTTAGTAATCTCTTATACAAGGGTCTAACACCTCCATAGTGAGATACAAAATCTTTATCAACTTTCTTCTGAGGAAATATTTTTTGATCATTATTGTAGCAGATTCTAACAAACAATCTAAAATAAATTATGAATGGCCTTCTAGGGGGAGCTTAAAGGGTGGGTGGGAAAATTGGGGATAACAGTGGTGAGAACACTGTTATTGGTAGTGGTGTAATGGTAGTGGGATTGGTGATGGCATATTGACTGTAATAAATCACCACAAACAACTTTGTAAACCACATATAAGGTGTAATGGGAAAATAAAATAAAAATTAAAAAAATAAGTTTAGTGAAGTGTGTCTGTTATTGGCACTTGTGGCTGTTAGGTGATCTTACTTTGTGAATACACAACACACTTCAGGGCCAAGTGAGATAGTAGAGTATTGATTATTTTCAGCTTCTTGTTCACATGTGGCTTCTCACGTGCAATGCAAAATTTTTAACTTGACATTTAGGAATCGTCACACTTAGGCTTCAAAATTCCTTTAAAAGCTAACATTCATAATTTTTATTTTGTAAACTAGTTCTAGTTCAGTGGTTTTCACATGGCTTCTGGAATAAAGTACAGAGAAAGAGATGAGAAAATTTTCTTTTTTTCCTAATCTTCTTTAATGACTGCAAACTATTTGAGATTGCCTTGCTGTTTTATTATCTGACATTGTTCAGGAACCTATCATTGTATTATTTATTATTCCTGATGCTTAGAGCAATATCTAGAATACAGTGTTTAATAAATGTCAATGGATGATTATGTGAATAATAAAAGCATGCTGCTTTAATAACTTTAAAATTCAACCTACCAGACATATTACTCAAGTGTTAACATTTTCAAATCTGAAATTCCTCGCTTTCAGAAAAAGATTTTTTTTTTAACCGGGAGTGAATTTTCTTCCTATCCATCTTCCTTGTCATTAAATTCTGGGTTACTATTAATCTACTAAAACTCAGGTGAGTGACTTCCTTCAACACAGCCTCAAGAAGCTTACTGCCTTCTCATTATACTGTATGTTATCTCTATTACAGCACTTTCCAAACTGTTTTATTATTTATGTTGTGTGCCCTTTACTAAATTACAAGGTCATAGGGGGTACAGGAGCCTGACATAATTCATACTTTCATTTTCAAAAGTGTTTAACAGTATCTAATAGGTAGCTGGGGACCGGATACCAAATTACGTGGAGTACATCTGAATTCCTGTGTTGATTAAGGTCTCAAAAAACCCAGTTCAAGTTTTGCCTCCTTTATCCTTTCAAGACTATTTCCATCTTTTTTAAAAAAGTTATTACGTGCCATTTATTTTTCCAAAAATTTTTAAAATTTTGTTCTTTTTATTGAATCACCATGCAATAGACCATTACAAAGCTGTTTGTGGTTGGGTTCAGCACCCATCCCTCCACCAGTGCACATTTCCCAACACCGATGTGCCCTGTTTCCCTTTCATCCCCTCACACCTCACAAACTGACTCTAATGTAGGCACTTCTCTCTCTCTCTCTCTCTCTCTCTCTCTCTCTCTCTCTCTCTCTCTCTCTCTCGTATTGTGGTTTGCAATATAGACACTGAAGCATTCTCATGTATTTCCGTTTAGTATTTTGTTCTTTTTGTGTTGGAGGACAGGTTTAGCTATTCTGGGAGTTTTGTTGTTTTGCCCACTCCCAGCTTAATCTACTTAAGCCAAGGTTCATTCTAATCAGACCTCTCTTCTATGTAAACACTGCTAGAGGGTGTGGCAGTTACAGAAGTCACCTTGATTGAATAACTTCTGACTTATACATCTACTAAGACTTCTGTTTTCTAGATTGGGCACAGCTCCTCTTTATACCCACTGCACTCAGTGTGGGACAGTTAGAATTTACCAGGAGACTACCACCCTGGCTACATTGAGACTATAGGAAGACTATAGGAAGGATCATACTAGTTTGCTCTAAGCAGGCGAGTGTGACCCTTTCAGTACACAAGAACAAGATATTCAGAATCACCCTGGTGCAGATAATAATAAGGACCTTGTGGGTACCATCTAGATTACATGAAGCTCATGAAGTTAAGATGTATTACTTTATACCAGCCCCCTCTCTCCAGTGTTTTACATAAGAGATAATCTTGGTAGAAAGGATTAGACCTTGGCATAACCTTTGTTTATACCTGCAATAAGGTGTGGCACTACACTCTGTTTAGAGTTCTTTGTTGACATGACCCTCCTGGTTGGATTACTTTGGTGTATATAAGGGGCTGACTTGAGGCCCCTTCACCTTTTGACCTTTGGGCCTTTTAGCTTTCGGCTTTTGGCTCCTGTGGCTTTTGGCTCCTTGGCCTTTTGCTTTTGGCTTTTTGCTCTTTGGCCTTTTGCTCCTTCTTCTGGGTAGGACTCAGCTCGGGTGAGATCCTCTCTCTTTGGTGGGAGACTTAGACTCTTTTGTTTGGTCTAAGTTCAGACCAGAGCTAGAGTTTGTTCATTATATTGCAGTGCTGTGGAAGAGCTTTTGTACTATTAAAAGCCATTTTTTTGAACTGCACCGGACTCGTGAGTTTTCATCTGTTCTCCTGGCGTCCTCAAAGGTAGAAGAGAACTTTGGTCCTGACACTGTCAGGGACCCTGGCGGCGTTCCCGACACTTTTGATGTAAAATTCTATAAATTTTCACTCTGTATAGACTCAGGCAACTATAATTAAGATGCAGAACAAGTTTACCACCACCAACCCATCCCCCAAACTCTATTCCGTTGTTCCTTTGTAGACACTTACCCTCTATGGAAACCACTGGTCATCACACTGCAGTTTTGTCCCTGAGAATGTCATATAGAGGGAGTCTTAAAGAATGTAATCTAAGACCAAGTGCTCTCAATCAGTACAGTGCCTTGATGATCTATGCAAGCTGTCATATTTATCAATACTTTCTCTTTATCCCATGGTATGGATATGTCATCAATGCTAACTTCTAGAAAATTCTTTTTTTTTACACTTCATGTTTTTTATTTTTTTAAATTTTTTATTATACCACCATGCAACATACAATTACAAAGGTGTTCACAATTGGTTCTTGGTAGTACAGTATTCCAGCACCCATCCCTCCACCAGTGCCCCATTTCCACCACCAATGTACCCCACCCCTCCCGCCCACCCCCAGGCTGCCTCAATAGCAGGTACCCCAGTATCCTCTCTTTCTCTCTCTGTCTCTCTCTCTGCATCTCTCTCCCTCTTCTTTTACACATTGTGGCTAGCCCTGCAGATATTTAGAGTTTATCACTTAAGTCTCTTTGTGTATATTCAATGGTGAGTTTTAATCTTCCATTACCATTTCACACACTTAGTAAAACACTGGTATCTATTTATATCCTATTAATGAATGCAGTCATTCTATATCTGTCCTTTTCCTTCTGACTAATTTCACTCAGCGTGATCGTCTCCATGTCCATCCATTTGCAGGTAAATTTCATAATTTCATCTTTTCTGACAGCTGCATAGTATTCCATAGTGTAGATGAACCACAGTTTCTTTAGCCAGTCCTCTGTTCTCGGGCATTTAGGTTGTTTCCAGATTCTAGCTACAGTGAATAGCGCAGAGATGAATAAAGAAGTACAGATAGTGTTTCTGCTATGTGTTTTTCGGTCTCTCGGGTATATTCCCAGGAGTGCTATTGCTGGATCAAATGGGAGCTCAATGTGTAGTTTTTGGAGGAATGCCAATATTGTTTTCCAAAAGGGCTGGACCAGTCGGCACTCCCACCAGCAGTGGATGAGAGTCCCTTTTTTCCCCACATCCACGCCAGCACCAGTTGTTCTTGCTGTTTTGGATGTGTGCCAGTCTCTGTGGTGTGAGATGGTACCTCATTGTTGTTTGATTTGCATCTCCCTGATGATTAAAGTTGAAGAGCACTTTTTCGTATGCCTTTTGGCCATTCGAATTTCTTCTTTTTGGAAGCTTCTGTTCATTTCTTCTCCCCATTTTTTGATGGGGTTGGCTGTTTTTATCTTGTGAAGTGCTACCAGTGCCTGATATATCCTGGATATTAACCCCTTGTCAGATGGGTATTGGTTGAATATCCTTTCCCACTCTGTGGATTGTCAAGACTATTTCCATCTTAAGCAGTAAATCTTTTCCCTACATCCTTGTGGCTTTTAAAATATTTATGAAATTTTTAAAAATTTTTTTCATCTGTGATTTCATTTCCTTAACAAATTTGGTTTTGTTACTGTGTATCAGGAATTGTTATAGATATCATACCAGATAATGAAAAAAATAAAGCTGCTTTATGATCTACTGTGCTCCTGGGCTCTGAGCAACCCTGTCCTGGGATAATGAAAAAAAAAGTTACTTTCAGCAACTTTACAATAATTTATTTCAATCTGTGTTCTTTAGTAGTGTATGTTAATACTCATATTTCCATCTATTTCATATATACACACATCCTGAGATCTTGATGAAAAATTGTGATCTCACAGTTTTCTACACAACACTGCTTAGCCTTCAGGGCCTATGAACACTTAATACAAATAGGATTAGTTGTTTTACACACCTATAATGCCATATTCACATGGCTTAGGCATATTATCTTTTACTAGAAGGCAATTATCTATCTTTTGTAATGAAATGTGATAGGCATGTGGCAATTCTACTCTGGACTACTAAGGCAGGTTAGGTCTGACAGTGTTGATCTCTTCACCATAGAACAGTCTATAACAACCCATGCTCCATAGACCGCTTATATCTGGTTTCTTGGAAAATAATTAGATGCAAATAGAATGTGATAGGAAACATTTACCAGTCAGGTAGAGTAAAAACTTTGTTAATTTGAAATGCAAGGGACCGGAAAAATGGGCTCTGAATTAATTGGGTTTGGATTATCTAATATTTTTATTAAGGGCATTTAGACATTTAGGTAGTAACAGCTGCTGTCTGAATTTTTCTGTGTTGGTCCTTTGAGGTTTCATTGTTGAGGCTTGCTATTTTTGTGATGATGATGGAATAAATGAATTTAGCTATTAATCTTTGCATCTGGACATACATATCTAGCAAATTGCCCAACTTTTCAACACCCCACTCAATTTTAAATATATCAGATTTTATTTAATTTTATTACTGTTTTTGCTATCATTAAATATGATTATCTCCAACTTAATTATTTCCTCTCTGATATCAGAGAGTGCTGATGAGTGTCTTCTAAGTTACCAGAGAAAAAAGCCACTCGATTGTCTTATGCTAGACCTCAAATCATTGATATTTAATGACATGGCTGATGTTTCTCTTTATTTAGATAAATATTATACAAAATTTAGACAAATGCATGAATCTGGCTACCGGAAAGTTTAAGGGAGCCACAAGTCCCTGACCAAGATGAAAGTTCTCTGGGACTAAATCATTTTGAAGGATGATATTCATAACTCAAAATTCAGGATTACCTGTGATGTTCCTCTAAGTAGGCAAAACATATAAACAGAATAAAAACACTAGAATATGCTCACGAATCATCCTACATTTGAAAACTTGGCTTTGATGATTTTGTTTAGCCAGAAAGTGACTGAACAAAGGCAGAATTGAAGCTTGCTTTTCTACATAGCTACATCTATCAATAGTCTACAGTTTAGTAAGAAAAAAAACAAATACAATGAAGGTATGTCGGGAACGCCGCCGGGGTCCGCGACAGTGTCAGGACAGAGGTTCTCTTCTGCCTCTGAGGACGCCGGGAGAACAGATGAAAACTCACGAGTCTGGTGCAGTTCCAAAAATGGCTTTTAATAGTGCAAAAGCTCTTCCACAGCAATCCAATATAATGAACAAACTCTAGCTCTGGTCCGAACTTAGACCATACAAAAAGCCTAAGTCTCCTACCAAAGAGAGAGGATCTCATCCGAGCTGAGTCCTACCCAGAAGAAGGAGCAAAAGGCCAAAGAGCAAAAAGCAAAAAGCCAAAAGCCAAAAGCCGCAGGAGCCAAAAGCTGAAGGCTAAGGAACCAAAAGGCAAAAGGTTAAAGTGAAGGGGCCTCAAGTCAGCCCTTTATATACACCAAAGTAATCCGATCGGGAGGTTGTCATGTCAACAAAGAACTCTAAACAGAGTGTAGTGCCACACCTTATTGCAGGTATAAACAAAGGTTATGCCAAGGTCTAATCCTTTCTACCAAGATTATCTCTTATGTAAAACACTGAGAGAGAGAGGGCTGATATAAAGTAATACATCTTGACTTCATGAACTTCATGTAATCTAGATGGTACCCACAAGGTCCTTCTTATTATTATCTGCACCAGGGTGATTCTGAGTATCTTGTTCTCATGTACTGAAAGGGTCACACTCGCCTGCTTAGAGCAAACTAGTATGATCCTTCCTATAGTCTTCCTATAGTCCCAATGTAGCCAGGGTGGTAGTCTCCTGGTAAATTCTAACTGTCCCACGCTGGGTGCAGTGGGTATAAAGAGGAGCTGTGCCCAATCTAGAAAACATAGAAGACTTATGAGATGTATAAGTCAGAAGTTATTCAATCAAGGTGACTTCTGTAACTGCCACACCCTCTAGCAGTGTTTACATAGAAGAAAGGTCTCATTAGAATGAACCTTGACTTAAGTAGATTAAGCTGGGAGTGGGCAAAACAACAAAACTCCCAGAATAGCTAAACCTGTCCTCCAACAAAGGTAGCTATAGAAGCATAAAAATATCTTGCAAGTTTCATGCTGATGATAGAGATAGTGGCTGTCATCATTGCAGTAAGAAATCCTAATTACATGTGAGGATATACCTCGCATATCTGAGCCCATATTCAAATAATGTTGAAAATTTCTAGGGGTGTGAATATATGTTCACTGCCTACTGATGTCTTTCCTGCTGAGGCAAGATGATCGCATTATAAATGGCTGATTTTCCTTATTTGTACTAATTGACATATATCTACTTACAGTACCAGTAGCATCTCTCTTGTTCTTTATGTGTTACTGAAGCGCTTCAAGGTCTAGCACGACTCCCAGGTACAACCCAGTCCTGCCACTGGACAGATGTGGATAGGAGAGATCTGCATCCCAGAGTTTGGTCTGTTAGAGTGGTGGTCCTCGGCTTTCCCCCACTCCTAACTCCTTAGGTTCCCTTTTACTTGGAAGTGCCAACTTGAGAGGTCTGAATTTGGCCATATCCAATATACTCAGGCCTTGCACTATGCCAGATCTTACAACCAGAAGCAACAAGGAGGGACATATAGTACCAAGGGTTGAACCAAGGGCCTTGCTTGACTAATATCCTACCTTTGTAGGGTTCTCTTTATCGTGCCTAATAATTGTTGCCCCATTTAACTTTATTTCAGGTTCTGGATGGTGTTAAGAATAAAGTATATATTACTTTCTTGTATAAAGATAATGCTTTCTTTTTATGATATTTTATTTATTTACTTACATATATAAATACATTTACTAATAAATTTTATTTTCTTATATTTTTTATTACTAAATACTATTGTTTAGATTGGCTCGTGGCTCAGGGTGCCAAAAGCAGAGTCTGTAGAGATTTTCCACATGCTCCGAGCCTTGCCCTGCACATGCGCAGTTTCTCCAATTAGCAACACCCTGAACTGGAGAGGTGCACTTGTTGCAACTGATGAACCAACACTGACATATCATTATCACCTAGAGACCATGGTTTACGTGAGGGGTTATTCTTGTAGTGTACATTTTATGTGTTTGTACAGTGTACAAAGGCTATTTTCTATTTTTAAAATAAACGGTTCCTGCAGTTTTCTTTTGACCTCTTCTTTCTTCCTTTACATAAAAAAACACTACTCATGGAACAGATGAACACAGATACTCAGAGTAATTTGTATTAGCTTTGTGTTCATTTAGTAAATGAAAGAATATACTTTAATTACCCAGAAGACTCACATAAGTACTAATTACTGAAAATACCTTTTTGGCTCACAAGGAAGAGAGAATTTACAGGCATCTTCTGAAAGTAGGCTGACTTCAGACTAATGACCTTGAGATGAAGGGCTCTGTAACTCAAAGCCGCTCAGCCATCCAATACCTGGTCCCTTTTAATAGGTCCAAATGATGTTATTTATGGGCTATGGAGAGGTCATTTAACTGACCTGGCTCCATCCCTTGAATGAGTTAGAGTTTGCTTCCTCCTTGAGAATTTCTAATCAGTTCAGTATTCCTTTTAAAACAACTGCTAGGTGGGACTGTTTTATTAAGTGATTTTGGAGTCCAGAGTTTGGGGATTGGATGTACCTTTAGCCATCCAAGGACAAATGCCATCTTCTACGCCATTAACTGCTGCTTTTTGTAGCTTATCTGGGTCTTTGCTCTGAACAGCTTTCCCAAAGTGGTATTTTAAGGAGGTTGGTATAATCTACTCAGAAAACTATGAAAGAATCCTCTCTTAACAAGTTCATAGAATTTCAAGGGAAAAGCCTTTAGTAAGTCAAAGATTCCCCTCCACTGAAAATTTCAGAAAATAGGATTGAGTTATGATTGTCAAATATAGTAGAAAGTTGGAAAATGAGAATCATTCATCAGAATGGAAGTCTAGGATAAAAGTCAGATGCAGTAGTACGCGTGAGCTGCAGTACCAGATGTACCAGAAACTAGCTGTCCTACAAAACCAGAAATTGATTTCTCCTAATTCCAGAGGCTGGGAAGTCTATGACCAGTACCAAAGGTTCTGTTTGTAATCAACTCATTTGCATCTGGGTCTTATCTGCTGTGTTCTTGCTGGGTCTTCATGTAGCAGAAAGGGCATCGATGGGGGGGGTACCTTTTTAACTAGGGGCACAGTTCCCATTGTGGGATCTACCATCTTGAACTCAGCACCTCCCAATGATCCACCTCATACACCATGAATTTTGGATGAGGGCACATAAATACTCTGTTTATGGCAGCAGTGTATGGGATCCACTTTAGAGAAGGGTCTCTAGAGAACTCATCTCTGACATAAAGCATGCTGTGTGCTCTCCCCAATGGGGGCAGCTACTAATCAACTGTGCTTTTACACAGCACTGTATACTTTGAACAGTACTTCACTTACAGAGAAAAAAGAAATCAAGAAATGGGTTAGGTAACCTGCCTGTACTATCCAGTGATGAAATGGTACAGTCTGGTTTGAGACTGACCAGACAGGTAAGCTGCAGGGTCTAAGCTACACTCAAGACATCTGCTCTTCAGCTTTCAGGGTTACTTTATATTGCCAGAAGTCAGGTTGGAATGGAGGCTTTGGGGTCTGGTTAGAGGACACTTCAGAGTGCTTGGTGCAGGCAGTGAAGAAGTAAGTGTAGCCTTTGAACAAGCATCTCTGTGGCTCACACTGTAGACACACAAGCCAGAGAGCACCAACGGCGCGGAAGATGAGACATCTGTTTCTATAACACAGATACATATCCTAGAGAGATTTTTCTTCTGAGTATCTTCCCTATCAGGAAAGTGACTCTCTACTTCCTGCCAATGTAGATGGGATCCCAGGACACGGCTGCTCAGATCCCAGGGAGCATAGGAGGTAATTGGGCCCTTAGTGGCATGAAGGAAGCAGAGAGCAAAGTTCTGGCAATTAATCAAGAAACCCATGACAATGACATCATTGTGACTTAGCTGTGACTTCCCTAAGGGGCATTTTAAACCTACTTTCCCTCATATCTCTTCCCCTAGCTCTCCTTACTTTGCCTCCCTTCCCTCACCCCTCATCCCTCTTCTCTCCTGAGTTCTATCCCTTTTCTCAACTCTTTTCTTTCTCTTTCTCCTCTCTCATAGTTGACTCTCATTCTTGATCCTTCTTCATTTCTTTCCATCTTTAGTTTAAGAAATGTCATCACAGATCCAACAGGAATTTGGGGGATTTTTGCCCAGGATTAAATGCCCTGAGAATCAGGAGCACCTTTCATGCTACAGAAAAGATTCTGCTAATCATGTCAAGGGCTTCTGTCATTTACGGCTCCAAAGAAAAGTGACAGTGTAAGAGGTTGTCCCTTGGGACTCCTGCCACCAGTGAGCTACTTTCTTAACACTGCTGTTTCCTCCTCAGACCTTCCACACTTTCAGAGACTTTCTGCCAAGCTTCTCAGTTATACAAGTTTATTCCAGTAAAAATGTTTATGTCTACCCTGACTTTTCAGAGTCTCACTTGCTTTTCCTGCAGCTGTGAGGTGCAAAAATAGGGGGAATAGGACCTGCCCTTCCCTGTACACATCTCTCTGGCCTGGCCCTGCCCGGTGTGGCCCTACTCAGTTACTATTAGAAGAATGAAGCATTATTTCCCCCTGGGTTCCATTAGTTGTGCTACATTGAATTTATATATATGACCCAAGTCCCAGGCAGAGCACCACTGAGGAATCAGATGTAAGCCAGGCAGACACCACTAAGCAGCTTTCCCACTTGCTAGGAAAATATTCATCCTCTTCCAGACCATCATTTTTTTATTGGGTTATATCTTATGTAAAACACGGAGCCGTGTAGCTCTGAAATATATTGACTTGATAAGCCCAATTCTTGACGGTGTTACACCTCTTAGGTGATATATACGCTAACCCTTGCAGAACTTGGTTTTCCTGTTTGCAAAATTGGGTTAACTTTATGTGAAGCAGAAATCCTTTATACATTAGATTGCCTTTAAATTGTATTGCTACATTTATTTGAAACTCTGCAGAAAATTAGAGAACATTTGTTTTCCAGACAATTCGTGCTGCTGAAACTCTTAGAGTCAAGATCCTAAGAAATATTTACAGGGATTTACATAGGTAAAGTTAGCAGGATTATAAAAGTAATCAGGCTAAAAATAATTCATTTGGCCAGAGAGATAGTACAGAAACCAAAAGTACTTTCATATATATATATATATACATAAATATAAATGTATATATATGTATATATATATATGTATATTATATATATATATTATACCACCGTGAGATATATAATTACAAAGATGTTCATGTTTGGGTTTCGGTCACACAGTGTTCCAACATCCATCCTTCCACCAGTGCCAATTTCACACCACCAGTGTCCCCAATTCCCTCCCCCTCCACTAGCCTGTCTCTATGACAGGTTCTTTATCTCTTTTTCTCTTTCTCACTCTCTCTCTCTTTATTCCTTCTTTTACACACTGTGGGTTGCAATATATACATTTAGAGGTTGTCATGTGTATCTTTGTGCCTGTATTCAATGCTCAGTTCTAGGCTGGTATTATCATTTTGACAGTTATTAGCGCACTGTTCCCTTCTCTGTTTTACCTAGCTTCTGACTCCCACACGTTTGTGGTAGATTCCTTCTTTGAAGACCTCCTGGTCCATGTTTTGCCTGACCTTGGATATTGGTTTCATACTATATATATTTATGTATATTTATATATATTTATATATATTTATATATTTATATCATGCAAATAAATGCAGTCATTCTATATCTGTCATTTTCCTTCTGGCTAATTTCTCTCAACATGATCCTCTCCATGTCCATCGATTTATAGGCAAATTTCATAACTTCATTTTTCCTAACAGCTGCATACTATTCCATTGTGTAGATGTACCAAAGTTTCTTTATCCAGTCATCAGTTCTCAAGCACTCTGGTTGTTTCCAGATTCTGGCTATTTTGAATAGTGCTGCTATAAAAATAAAAGTGCACATGATGTTTATGTTGTGTGTTTTTTGCTTCCCAGGGTATAATACCAGAAGTGGTATGGCTGGGTCAAATGGGAGCTCAATTTCTAGTCTTTGGAGAAATGTCCATATTGTTTTCCAAAAAAGGTTGGACCAGTTGACATTCCATTGCATATGAACAACCTTAGTTTGAACTCCAGCACCAATACTGATCTACAAGAAGAATCAAAAGTGATCCTTGAGCACAGAGTCAGGAATAAGCCCAGAAGACAACCAAATATTGACCATCCTCCAAATCGTTTGTTTGTTTGTGTTGCATAAGTGTGAGGTCCAGCACATTTTATTCTGAGTCCTTTGAAAGCTAAAGCTTTAGAATAATATTAAGCATTCTTTTTGCATTCAAACCACGCAAGCAGAGACAAAGGGACTGCAGTTATAATGAGACAACTGCATAAAAATGTACAAAAGTTTTCATTAACTATACAATGTATACTTTTCATAGAAATTTGTGATAATTTTAAAAGAGGATGGAAGTATTAGGGATACTAGCTCAGAGAATGAGAGCAGTTGTATGAAAGACTATTTTGCGAACAGAAAATTCAATAGATGTGGGCTCAACATGAGGTACACATCCCCTCCCAAGACCTTTGTACCCACTCTTAAAGACTATCAGTGTGAGCTAACTGCATTTTGTCCTAACATCAAAAGCGCACTTAACATCAAAAGCATACAACAGCTAAACCTCTCAGAACCCGACTGAATGAAGTCACAAATGTGAATTCAAGCTCTGTATCATCCACGAGCACAGGGCCTCCAATAATACTTAGTGTGAGTTTTCAGCACCAGTGCAAGAGCATGGGGCAAGTGTTAGAGTGGATCTGTAGACTCAGAACCTGAGACCGGGGCCCAGGAATCTGTGTGGAGCCAAGAACTTCTCTCAAATTTAAGAACAAATTAACTCTAGGGCACATGGGTTGCTTTATACAGTGTGTGGAGTTTTTGCCCCAGAGATTCTTGAAGGAACTGATCTGAAGCAGAAACTCCAGGGATTTCAGAACTTCCCCAGGTTGCTTAAGGTGCAGTCATGGTTGAGAGTAATCTAAAGTCTTGGAAGGTTAAAGGTTGAGATGATTCTTAATTTGTAATGTGGACGGATTCCCTGATCCTGGGCATTCTACTAAACGCAGATCTATTTTGGCAGGGTTGAGTAAGTCCTAGACCTGCATTTCTAAGATACTCCCCAGGAGTCCCTCACTGTGAGCTGATGTCCTAAGATCACAATCTGAAATACAGGTGTTCGATACTGACCACCGCCCATTGCAGCATGTTTTGAGGTTAGTGGAGGACTTGTAATATTCTTGTTGCTTTGGCCTGCTAATAATCATCTCTATTGTGTTAGTTTCTAAACAGGCAAGACTGACTACAGCAGGTAATTTTGCAAACTATCCTAAAAGCCATGAAAACATTACTATGAGAGTATAATGTTTTTCACTTCGCTGTTACTCTGAAATATAAAAAAAAATAACTCGAGAAAGTTTGAAAATCTCAGTAAAGACAACCTGTCCAAGGGAATAAAAAATGGTCCAATTAGATGCAGGTAAGTCACTCAGTCTCATCAAAATCTAGATATATTCTGCAGTCAGAGTGCTTTGTCAGTGATTTTTAAATTCCTGCTCACTTGAAGGATGTGAACTTGAAATTCAGAAGGAGTGGCTGATGCATGGTCGATGATCAAAATTTTGATTTGGTATAATTTTCTTGTGGTTGCTATAATTTCAAAACACTAGAAAGTATTTTGATAGCAACAGTTTTCCAGATAAATCAACATTTTATCCGATCAACCTGGTTTGGTTGAAATAAAAATGAGATACTTTATCTGTATCATTTTAATCAATAGTGTTTTCATGGGATTTGTTGATTGCTAGATCTGATTGTGATAAGTAAAGGGCATCTGCTATAGTTTAGTTTTATGACACCTTGTGAATGTACCTTATGTGATATATTAGTTGAATTCCAGGCGATGAAAAATGCTTAACTTTTATTTTGACTCATCCTCCCAAAGTCCCAAGAACTAAAATGAGCATGAGCTAAAATGAAAGGTTTACTTTTGAGTCCATGAAAAAAACTGATTTTTTTTTCATTTTCCCATCTTGTCTGGCATCCCAACATCCAACACAACTTAAGAAATAGAATATTCCTTATAGTTTAGCATTTTTATTTTAAACAAAACTCAGGAGTACTCAAAACACACTGAGCAGGTGCATAATTACTCCATTGGGCTGAATCTATTCTAGGTAAATATGCATTTGTGCTCTTAATTACCAAGTGATTGTACACTTTTAAAGTTTAACAATTCCATATATTTTGACCCTATTCTGCCTTTGGGTTCATCACTGGCCATCACCAACTCTAATTGATTGGGTGTTGACCTCTTTCTCCCGAGAAGTCATCGTGACTTTACTCAAGTCATCTTTTTGACTTGAAATGTCTTTCAAAGTCTTTTTCCAATTCTCAAAACTTGATTTATCTTTTTTTTTTTTCTTTTTGGGTCACACCCGGCGGTGCTCAGGGGTTACTCCTGGCTCTGTACTCAGGAATCACTCCTGGCAGTGCTCAGGGACCATATGGGATGTTGGTGATGGAACCTGAGTTGAATGCATGCAAGGCAAACGCCCTACCCACTGGACTATCACTCCAGCCCCCTTGATTTATCTTTAAAGTAAGTGACTTTTGCTATGGAACACTTAACCAAATGTCCCTTCAGTCTGAGTGTCACATAGGCTAGTTAACAAAACCTCTAGACGAGAAGGGTGAATTTGGCAGAATGAATTTATCTGTTCAACATACTCCATTATGTGCCTCAGGGACACCTGGCTTCCCTAAGGATGACCATGATTGTGCCAATCTGGCAATTACATACCTTCATCCTCATGTTCCAAGTTCCTTTAAACTTACCCTTTCTCCAGGGATTTCTTATACTTAACTCAGGGATCTGAATTCACTTTTCTGGCTCTCAGATACTATTTAACTTCCTGTGATTGACCTTGGCCTTGGTCACCTGTTTCTAACAGTACAGAGTGCTATTTTGCAAATAATTGTACCCAACTGTTGGATTATTCAATACTTGTTGTTATTATACCCAAGTGTTCAATTATTCTATTATTGAACCCAACTATTACTGTACCCAACTGTTGGATCATTCAAAAAAAAATCTTGCAATCTCTGGATTTATTCCTAATATTCAAAAACATAAATTATTCAAGGCAAGATGAGGCCATTTGTTGTTCTTTAAAGTAGCCTGTGTTGTATCTTTCATATTTCCATTTATACTTATTTCCCCCTTTCCATACCCTTGCTGTTGTCAGTTTTCCTGTGATAATTGAGCATTTTATACATTTGGTTGTGGCACCTACACACTTTTAGTTTTGATGTTCAGTGTAGTTGCACAGTTGGTTGTAGCATTGGAAATCTCCAAGAGCAGGGCTCCAGTGTTAGAGATTATTTATGTGGAGCAGTGGTGGGGACAGAATTTGTGGCCTTAAACTGACCGGCCCTGATTCTATTGCTTAGTAGTCCCCGATACCCTACTTTATTTTCTTAAAACTGCTCATAAAAAGGAAACAGAACAAGCGTTTTCATTTGTTTGGTTTTAGGGCCACACCTGGCTGTGCTCAGGGAGTACTCCTGGCTCTGTGCTCAGGGCTCGCACCTGACTGGGATCTCAGGACTATAAATTGTGCCAGAATCTGCATCAGCTATGTACATTCGGGCCCCAAAATATTTATTTTAATAAAAATGTTATTTTTATAACTGAACATTTTCTGGTTAAAATGTGAATCTCTTCTTGAAAACAGTTGCCCAGAAAAACACAAAGTGTGATGTCAGCTCTTATGTGAAGCTGCATTCTAGCCAGTGATCAAAAAATTCAAGGAAATCAAGTCAGTTGTGAAACTGAACCTTCTCAGACTGAACCTAGAAAGCCAGTAGAGAGCAATGTAGACATTTACTAATCAGGACATTGGACAAATGGGTCCAAATGAAAAGCACCATGGAATCTAAGCACAACTTTGGGGGTTTTGGCAAGTTCTGTTGGAGGACATATGCTTTTTCTATGACCATATGCTCCATGGTATGATATCTCTGAAAGAAAGAGATAAGTAACAGAAAACAAGGCTTATAAATCAGAGTTTCCTTAAGAACTTCATTTTCCTTTTCCTTCAGCCCTTGTGGAACATCTGCAATATCTGGAAACCTGTTTGAGTCTGAGTGAGAAGTTGCTGATATCAACGTCTATTAGTACAGAGGCCAGAGATACTGTTTAATGTCTTCTCATGCACAGAGATGGCCCCACAGCAAGGTCTTGTCTTGCCTCTAAATGTAATAATGCCAAGCTGGAGAAGCTCATTCTAGAACCCATTCAAACAAAGAGAAAGTGACTTTTGTATGACACTGCTGTCAGACATACAAATGAAGATCCCCACCCTTCTCCCGATGTTTTTGTTCCTACTATTCCCAGTGTGTTTTTGTAGCTTCATTACTATTTCCAAAGTGCTTGCACAAACTTGAATAAAATGAGCTACTTAGAAAGAAAAAGGAATTCTGCATATAGCATTTACTCTGCTGATTCTATAAACTCTACAACCCAATAATTGCTTTCTCTTCTACTTCCACTGGATATGTTTTAGGAATAATAAGTTGATATTTTCTAAGTGCTTTGAGCTCCTTTTGAAAAAGGTGCTAAAAAGTTCTCTAAATTATTTTTATCACCTCTATAAAATTTAAAAGCAAAGTATCATTTCTTGTCAGAAGCAGGTCTTACCCTGATTTTCTTAAATTATAACCTCTGATTAGCTATTGAAACTCCTTGATTACAGGCTGACATTGTGTTATCCTGGGAATCATACCAGTTAAATCTATGAGATAATTGATTGTAGCCTGACAAGACTATGAACTAGTGTTGTAGTTTGGAATAGAGCTTCAAAGTACTGTAAAAGATTTTCTGCTTAAGCTCTCCTTATTTCAAATATGAGGTCAATGTTATTGCTTTTGTATTGATTAATGCTGTCAATTTGATTTATTAACTTACTAATGACTAGGAGGGCCTTTAGCAGATTTATCACTCTTCATGGAAAAACACCATACTGAAGGAACCTTACAAAGTCTTCATAGTTTCTATCATGCCTACAGGGAGGCTCATAGAGCTTGAGGAAAACCTCATCTACCACTATCCCTCCTTCAGGAAAGTTCTTTTACCTTCTTAGCAGGACCAAATTTAAGAGACATTTTAGGGACCTCTACCATAAAGTTTATTATTGCCTTTACCTAAATAGGACTTTTTTAAAAACAGATTTACTTGGAGGTTTTTGAGGAAAGGGAAGGAGGGAGAGAGAAAGGGAGGGAGAGACGAAGGGAGGGAGAGGGAGAGAAAGAAAGAAAGAGAGAAAGAGAGTGTGTGTAACATGATCAAGAGAGAACATGGGCCTCTCCAAAGGTGGAGAGAGTCCCAGTTGCATCTCAAGAGGGGAGATGTGGGTGTGACACATGTGCTCAGGCACTGCATGTGCTTGTGCTGTGGACGCAGCCACACACGGGCTCAGCAGCACATGCGCCTATTGTCTAATAAGCGCCTATTGTCTAATGACCGATGGTTCTTCTTTAAACTTTCAGGTCTGTAAAAATGTATGACAGGTGACCTTCCTGCTAACCCCTAATTCAAGAGAGACTATAAAATTAATTGGGGTTCAATTGACAGACATGTGTATGCTTAGGCAAGCTGATCTTCAGGGTCTCTGAGGGAAAATGGTCAATAAGGCCATCTTAGGGCTGTCAACTGTAAAGTGCTCCGATCATTACCACAAAGACATTGTTACTTCTTACAGACCCTGTGGACTTTCAGGCTAAGTTTGTATACTTCTGAGTGGAGCAGCACCAGCTACAGACTATCCCTAGCCCGGCAGTAGTAGGAAGGGTAGAAAGATTGACACAAGATTATTTTTTGGGGAGATGCTGCATTTATCTTTTATTTGGGGGAGTTGGACCACACCCAGTGGTGCTCAGGATTTCCTCCTGGCTCTGTACTCAGGGTTTGTTGGAGGACACGTTTAGCTAACCTGGGAGCTCTGTTGTTTTGCCCACTCCCAGCTTAATCTTATTTAAGTCAAGGTTCAGTCTAATGAGACCTCTCTTCTATGTAAACACTGCTAGAGGGTGTGGCAGTTACAGAAGTCACCTTGATTGAATAACTTCTGACTTATACATCTACTAAGACGTCTATGTTTTCTAGATTGGGCACAGCTCCTCTTTATACCCACTGCACCCAGCGTGGGACAGTTAAAATTTACCAGGAGACTACCACCCTGGCTACGCTGAGACTATAGGAAGACTATAGGAAGGATCATACTAGTTTCCTCTAAGCAGGCGAGTGTGACCCTTTCAGTACACGAGAACAAGATACTCAGAATCACCCTGGTGCAGATAATAATAAGAAGGACCTTGTGGGTACCATCTAGATTACATGAAGCTCATGAAGTTAAGATGTAGTACTTTATACCAGCCCCCCCCTCTCTCCAGTGTTTTACATAAGAGATAATCTTGGTAGAAAGGATTAGACCTTGGCATAACCTTTGTTTATACCTGCAATAGGGTGTGGCACTACACCTGTTTAGAGTTCTTTGTTGACATGACCCTCCCGGTTGGATTACTTTTGGTGTATATAAGGGGGCTGACTTGAGGCCCCTTCATTTTTGCCTTTTGGGCCTTTTGCTTTTTGGCTTTTTTGCTCTTTGGCCTTTTGCTCCTTCTGGGTGGGACTCAGCTCGGGTGAGATCCTCTCTCTTTGGTGGGAGACTTAGGCTCTTTTGTATGGTCTAAGTTCGGACCAGAGCTAGAGCTTGTTCATTATATTGGATTGCTGTGGAAGAGCTTTTGTACTATTAAAAGCCTTTTGGAACTGCACCGGACTCGTGAGTTTTCATCTGTTCTCTCGGCGTCCTTGGAGGTAGAAGAGAACCTCTGTCCTGACACTGTCGGGGACCCCGGCGGTGTTCCCGACAAGGGTTCATTCTCCTTAGGCTCAGGTGACCATGCAGATTGCTGGGGATTGAACCCAGGTTGCCTTCACATAAGGCAAGTGTCTGCGCTTTTCTATCCAGGGCCCTGGCTATTGCATTTGCACAAAAAATCATGAGATTTTATATAAATTGAATACTTTCCAAGAAATGGCTTGTGAAGGTTAATGTTGAAAATAGAGAGTCTAAGAACCCCAAACTGGCTCTTAGTTCAGCACTATGGTTTGAACTCGCAGTGGAAGTCGCTAAAATGTGAGAGTGGGTTCAGAGTACTTATTTAGACCATTGGGGTGGGATAGTAAAACTATTCTAATTACATTTTGCTACAGGTTAGATCTTAGATCTGGGGCTTTAATTCTTATAACTCTCTCCGTGCTTGAGCTCTACTTCTTTCATTGCATTTTTCCACAAACCTCCCTAATTGGACATTCTTATTGTATGTCCAGTGTCTTCAGTTCAAATGCCTTCAGTTCCGCTTCTCCTTACATATACTCTTTAATATGTCATTTACCATAAGAGTCTAATCGAAGAGTTGGGAAGCCCAAAGCTGTCTACCTCATCCTCCACTTATGCAGCCTGTAGTTTCCGGTTGTTTACTGAACACATCTACTCAAATATTCTCTTGGTAACACACATTCAGTGTCTTAGAAAGCAAGTTTATGGTTAATTTCCTCAGTCATCCCTTGTCTCTTGTTGTTCCCTTCCAATGAACTTTAGTCTTTACGATTTCTGGCAAAAGTTTACCAACCACAAGGCATCTATTTCTTTAGGATTTTCAACCCACACTATCATCATCAAACCCATCATTACAGGGAGATAAGTAGATGCACCAAGTTTTTAGTGACGTTCCATAACATTCTATCTATCACACTATCCTCCAAATATTTTGGGGATAGTTTTTCATTATTTTATAAAATTTCACACAGAAAGATGTGCTCATTTTAGGACTTTAAGTCTGTGGCTATTTCTATGGCACCTTAAGTCCATCTGGTTTCCAAGTTGTGCTGTCTTCTTCATAGCAAGACAGTTGCAACATACTCTGTGAATTTGTTTCTGGGTGCACATACATCAGCATAAGTTAGTAGATAAAAGAAAGATAAAAAAGCAGGCAAGCATCTATTTGGAGATACAAATACAAATCAGTAAAGGTGTTTCCACAGGGTGAAGATCTTTAGAAATGTGAAATTTTTGTGTAAAGTTACTTCAAAAGATGAAGTGTTAGAGGATGCAAAAATGTACTTTGTTGGCAAAACTAAATAAATAAAACAAAAAAATAATTATCAAAGAAAGAACTTAGCATGGAAGGAATGAAAGGAATGAGTAAGAAAGGATGAGAAGGAGAAAAGGAGTGAATGAATCTTTAATATGCTTCCCATGTATAGTAATTCAAGCATGAAAGACACTCCCCATTAAAATTAGTCAAGATTGTAGTCCTCATTATTATAGGAGAAAATTGAGCCATTAAAATAATTATTCCAAAATGCATATGTTGATGATAATAAGATATGTTTTATTGCTTCTCTATTTCAGATTATTTGAAATCCCTTAAGAATCATTATCTTATTAAGTATTATTATATGGTTATAAGGTTGGGGCTGGGAAAATTATCCTTCTTTGCAGTCTAGGAAGAAGGAAAATGTGTATATTCTTTCAGATCAACATGCAAGAGAAATTAACAGAAAAATTAGCCTGGATATCAAAACTTACCATTCTTGATTAATGAATTTTCCCTTTGTACTCCATCTTGACTTCTGTGTTAGCCTATTAACTGGTATATAGGAAAGAGTCTGAAGCATCTTATTTAGAGTTCTTATACCCATAGTTTTTTCTCAGAATTAAGAAAACAAATACCCTATAATTGCAAAAATGATTTTTTGCCTCAAAGAAGTCAGAACACGTAAAGAAAACATATGTGTATGTTAGCTAATTTCCCCCTAATGTCTTTGGTTTAGGTTAAGAGAGCAATTACATTCTCTGCAAAAAGACTATATCTCTTCAATCTTGAAAATATATTCTGGGGGCCAGTGATAGTCCAGTAGGTAGGACCCTGTGGCCGACCCAGGTTCGATTGCTCAGCACTATCAGGAGTAATTCCTGAGTGCAGAACCAGGAATAACCCCTGAGCATTGCCAGGTGTGACCCCAAAAGAAAAAATATATTCTGATTGCATGCTTTTCCACTTCTTAAATCCCATTTGTGATAAAGATGATGATAGAACTTGGTAAACTGTTAACATCTTATGAGCCTCAGTTATCTAATGTCTTTTCTTCATCATAGTCTTACACAGACAACTGTATTCTTTGTGGCTTTTTATATTCACCTTATTTATCATCATAGTTTGGATAACATGGTTACAATAGTGCTAACCTTTATGGTACTGATGTGCAAAGTTTTTCACCACCATCAAGAATGTGTATAACACAGTTAGTAACTTTCTCTTCCTACTCTCCTCTCTGCTTGGTAAACTAAATTTTGCAATTCAAGGTCAAGGATTTATGATTATTTGACACCATTTGTTCCCTTACTTTATCTCTCTATACTACAGATGAGTGCGATCATCCAGTATTTGTATTTCTTCACCATCATGTCAGAAAAATTCTTCTTTGTATGCCTACTCCTTGAAGTGCCTGGATTAACAGATTACACTCTGGTTTACCTTCTCAGGGTGCAAGAGACATTGTGCACTTAAAAATTCTAAGTTCAGATTAGAATTTTTTTTATATCAGTGGATTTATTTTTCCCCTGGGTTTCACAATGACTTCTCTTGATACTATTAACACGGGAATGGCATGTTTTATAGATAAAATCTCCCCCCCCTGTGTACCCTAGCCTCTTCTTTTCCTAAAATCTTAATCTTTCATCTTTGATATTACAATCATTTTCAAAGTAACAACCTGACTTGTAACCACTTGACATGCTTGAAAAAAGATGGAGTGTATTTTTAGCTGCCTAATTTCATACAGCATTTGGAGAAATAGGCTTACTATAAAAACAGTTTATTTCTAGTCTTAATCGACTACAGAAGAGCAAGGAAAAGGAAGACCTCTTCAATGTTTTAAAAAAATACATACAATTTGAAAACTTTAACTTATAATTTATTTATCTAAACTGAACATACCTGCCAAATATGACTAAGAAATAAAGGTCTTAGTTATGTTAGCAGCTTGCAGGTGATTGGGAGGTTGGAAACGGAAGATCAAGGATTTGAGATTGCTAGATGAAAAGGTATGGTGTTGTCCAGGCCAGAGTGATAGACCAGCGGGTAGGGCGTTTTCCTTGCACACAGCCGGCCTGTGCCGCGCCGGGTTCTATCCCCAGCATCCCATATGGTCCCCAGGCACTGCCAGGAGTAATTCCTGAGTGCAGAGCCACGAGTAACCCCTGAGCATCCCCAGGTGTGACCCAAAAAGCAAAGAAAAAGAAGAAAGGATATGGTGTTGGATGACAGGCTTAGCTAGCTTTGGAACTTTGCTGTTTTACCCACTCACAGCTTAATCTACTTAGATGTTCTTAAGCCAAGGTTCATTCTAATGAGATCTCTCTTCTATGTAAACACTGATAGAGGGTGTGGCACTTACAGAAATCACCTTGACTCTGAGTAACTTCTGACTTGTTATACATCTACTAAGACTTCTATGTAATCTAAATTGGCCACAGCTCCTCTTTATACCCACTGGATCCAGTGGGACAGTTGGAATTTACCAGGAGACTACCACCCTGTTGAGACTATCTTTAAGATTATAGGAAGGATCATACTAGTTTGCTCTCACACAGGCGAGTGTGACCCTTTCAGTGTACAGAGAACAAGATACTCAGAATCACCCTGGTGCAGATAATAAATAAGTAGGGCCTGTGGGTACCATCTAGATTATATAAAGTCCATGAAATTAAGATATATTACTTTATAACATCCCCATCTCTCTCTCCAGTGTTTTACATAAAAAGATAATTTCAGAAGAAGGGATTAGTCCTTGGCATAATCCTTTGTTATACCTATAATAGGGTATGGCACCACCCTTCTTCAAGTTGTTTAGGGTTCTTTGTTGACAGGCCACTCCCTGTCAACAGATAGGGGAGTATATAAGGGGACTGACTTGAGGCACTTGCCCCTCTTTTCTTCCCCTTTTTTCCTGCTTCTTCTTTTGGGTAGGACTCCTCTCCGGTGAGATCCTGTCTTTTTGGTGGGACCCTTGGGCTCTCTTGCATGGTCTAAGTTCTGACCAGAGTTAGAGTTCTTTCATTATATTGAAGTGCTGTGGAAGAGCTTTTGTACCATTAAAAGCCTTTTTTAAGGAACTGTGCCAGACTCGTGATTTTTCATCCATTCCCCTGGTGACCTCGGAGGTAGAAGAGAACTTCTGTCCTGATACTGTTGGGACCCCTGATAGTATGGCTTGAGATGTTTGGAGTTTCACAACTCATTCCAGTTCCCTTGTTCTTTTCACAATTCAGCTCCATCTGCCTGCTGTCCTGTGCTGCCGGTAGCAACTCATCTCTGTAACTAACTGGTTTCCAGATCCATTTGCACAAACTGCTTTTTTTTTTAGGGGCACACCTAGGGATGCTTAGTAGTAGTGTCCCCAGTTTCCCACCTGCCCTACCCCCTTCTCTATACTCTATAGCAGACGGTTTTCTTCTCTCTCTCTCTCTCTCTCTCTCTCTCTCTCTCTCTCTCAATCTTCTCTTTACTTTTGGGCATTATGGTTTGCAATATGCATACTGAAAGGTTAACCTACTTTCAACACTCAGTTCGTGTCCAGAATGATAATTTCTAACTGTTTTTGTCTGACAATTACATTGAATGCTATCTTGTTCACTGTTGGTCAGTTCTGCCTGTTTCTATCTTTATTGATGGTCTTTGTGAAGTTCTACTCAAGTCTCTGTCAGAGAGCCCTCTGAACTTCCCACAACACAGAAACAGGGCTCTGGGAAACTGTGGTATCAACTTTAAGAGGCTCAGACACATGGTATCAACTTTAAGAAGCATCCAAGGGTGGAAGAGTTCATCTAAAACTCACATGGCTGGACCACTTTGTTGCTCTTCTCTAGTCTCTGGTCTCTGCTTCTGCTTCTGCCTAATTTTCCAAACATCCCATCCAAATGTTACATAAGCAGGAACAAACCAAGTCCTCAGTTTATATTCAGGTGAGCTTATTTTCTTCATTAAAAATATATTTCTGTGATGGGATTCTTTGTCAACCTGTTAAAGCTTGTTTGATCTTTTAAGGAAGTACATTGATATACCCAGGAATCAGCACAAGGTCATTTGCATGGCATCAAGGAGGTTTGCTTTGGGCAGTCTGGACCTCTGGCTCAGAACGTTACTCACATGTCATTGTCAACAAATGCTGACATTCTAGTACTTGTGTGCTTGTGTATATTAATCCCAGATCACATTATTTTGGACTAAATCTTCTTCTATTAAATATTAAAGCATGGTTTCCAAGAGCATTTATCTATGCTTCTACAGTTATTTTTCAGAGCTCTATTACCTCAACAAGAGAGTCGATCTAGTGGTTCAGGCTATTATTTAAACAGTCATTAATTGAACAGTGAAGTGTTCTTCTCAACTATGATTGTATAGGGAACTATAAATATATGTGCAGTTGTGTAATTATCTCCACCAACGCTATGTTTCAAAATAGTTAATTATCACAAACATATGAAATGCAAACGCTGTCTCTAGATGCTATTCAAAAGGGCCCATGCAGGTATTATAATTCTATTAGAAATACCAACTGTGTTTTCATTTGCTCGTGTTACTTTTCCAGTAGTCTGTGATTCTGCCTTGCCTCAGAATTATACCTGCTATTTTGATAATGAACTTCTACCTTGGATACTACTTTCCAATTACTGAATTTCTTAAGTTGAAACCCCACTCATCTTATGACTATGTTCCCTTATCTGGTATATTCATGACTTCAGAGTTTTAGAGCTCACCATTAAGTGTCTATGACAGAAAAATAATAAACCTTGTGTGTCCTATTCTGTGAATTGAAGTAATATCAAAATTTCACTATTGTTGGTAATAATATAACACATCAGACCTTTCCCATACGTATGTATTTTCCTATTTTCCACTCCCATCCTACTTATCTTTAAACTAATTGGATTTTTATACCAGATACATCTGACTTCATTTCCCATTGACATTCTTTAATTCCTGATCCTAGAAAAAGTAACAGAGAGAAAGCAAGCCACTGACAGATCATATACAAAATACAAGCAGTTGGGTCAAATAGTAATTTCTAGATTTATAATACTCATTATATCTTGGACCAACAGATTATTTTTCAGGGGAGGGGGAATGAATGAAATTGTGTCTAGAGAACATACATAAAGGTGGTAGCACAAGATGTAACATGAGTCTGGAAAGCTGAACAGGACTCTAAGATGTATCACTTGAAGCTTGGGGCTATAGAGTGATATAGTACGAAGCACATTCCTCAATACTGACACTGATTTATTTTCTCTTATATCTCCTTTCTTTGAAGGATTTTCCCCCCCCAATACATAAAATGCCATTTCTGTGATATATCAGTTAAAGAAGCCTAGCACAGGGCTCAAGAAATTCATTTGTATTGATTTATATAAATGCCAAGAATTAGACTTATTAATCATGAATTTCTCCATGGTTTTGTCTCCTATCAGCTGACCTACTGAGTCTTGATAACAAGTATCCCAATGGTCAACATTTGCCTCAAAACAACTATTTGTGGGCTAGAAATTCCTAAGGGCAAATGTTTACTGCTGCAGGGATTATTTACTCTTGCATTCTTGCAGACATTTAAAAATAATTCTAAACAACTGCTATTAGACTTTAGAGAGGACATTGACCTTAACACAAGAGTGGTTGGAGACTTCCACACTGCTTTATCAACTCTTGATAGATCAACAAGACTGAAACTCACCAAGGAAATACTGGCCCTGAAGGAAGAAATGGAAGAAAGAGGGCTGGTTCACAGGGCTTTTCATTCCAAAAAAGCTGAATACACATTTTTCTCCAGTGCACACAGAACATTCTCTAAGAGAGACCACATGCATACCTCAATAAAATAAAAAATAAAAAAGAAATTGTGTCAATTATTTTTTCATACTATGATGCACTGAAAATGGATGTTAACCACAACAGAAACAAGGAATCAAACCTGGAAACTGAACAACTCACTGCTGAACAAAGAGTGGGTCATAGAAGAAATCAAAGAGGAAAGCCAAAGATTCCTGGAAACAAATGGAAATGAAGACAAAAACTATCAGAACTTGCGGGACACAGTGAAAGCAGTGTTAAGAGGAAAGTTCATAGCTCAGGAAACATACATCAGGAAAGAAGAAAGAGCCCACATAAATAACCTGACTTCACAGCTCAAAATATTAAAAAAAAGACCAACCAAAGGAGCCCAACCCAGGCAGAAAGAAGGAAATAATAAAATTTAGAGAGGAAATCAATGAGCTGGAAACCGAAAAAACAATCCAAAAGATTAATGAAACCAAGTGCTGGTTCTTTGAAAAAATAAACAAGATCAGCAAACCACTTGCAAGACTTGTAAGGACACGGAAAGAGCAAACCCAAATTAATAGAATGAGAAATGAAAAGGGGACATCATAATAGAAACCACAGAAATCCAAAAGATCATCAGAGATTACTTTGAGAGACTGTATGCCATGAAAAAGAGAACCTGGAAGAAATGGACAAATCAGGCCAGCCACTGATTCAATGCAGTATCTTTCCCCTCTACTCCCTGGATGTAGACAGAGACAATTAAGGACAATTAGTGAACACGTCAACATTCAATAGGCACTTGGAGCTCTGAGGCTCAGGTACTTTTCACAGTTATCAGAAGGAGCCCTAAAGTATTAGGCCCTGGAACTTTCTTATTTTGTTTTTGTCCATTCTGTTCCTATGCCTAAAGTACCCCAAAATGGTCTTATTCTGTGCTTGCCTGGTGCATTTTTGCCAGGCAAGTGTATTTGTCAGATATATTTTTGTCATCTGTCCTATTTCTTCCTGCTATTTTATTCTGTTCCAGGTGAGATTTGCAAACACTTTGCACTCTAATGCCTAACCTTGTTTACCTGGGGTCATAGCCCGTGCTTGGGTATTTGGCTGGGGGGACAAGTTCCCACTGGGTGACTTAGTCTTTCAGCTGTAGCAAATTCTCTGCTTTTAAACTTCAGACCCATCCCAACCCCTTTTTTGTGTCCTCTTTGATTCTCTTCCTTCACCACATGTCTCAAACATTTAAAATTTCTCCCTTCTTAGGAAGAAACTCTAGCTCACTCAGCATCATCATGTTGAAAACATGAACCCAATATTTTATTAACAACTTTGAGACTCAGAAGGGGTAGCTGAGAGGTAAGATTAAGAAAAGGCAAGTTCGAGCCAGGAGTAAGCCCTCAGCACTGCTGGGTATGTCCCCCCCCCCCAAATGTTTTAAAAATATTTATTTGTTCTGCACATATAGAGGTATGGGGTGCCAGTGTGCCCAGGGCCCCAGGGTCACAGCATTACCCAACACGGTCTGGGTCTGGGCGTTGTCAGGGGTGGGGCACAGCGGCTGGTGAGCAGCTCCTCTGGATGGTGACCAGAGCCCTGTGAAGGTGAGGCAGAAGCAGAGACAGTGGGTCTCTGTGTTGGCTTGTGATTCCCAAGTTCTTCAATATTTTCAGTAATGAAAATACTGAATAATGAAAATGCTCAGACTCAGAGCTGGAAAGTGGAGGGAGAGGTTGCAAGGACCTAACAGATCCTTTGGTCTTAGGTATTTCCCATTATCTCAGCCTCCCCAGGAGGCTAAGCTCTGGGGCTGAATTTTATGATGGACAATTTGTTAACTACCTGTTAAGCAGAAAAAGCCCAGGAGTTTGTAGGTAGTCAAAAAAAATGTATGATGGACCCACCCCAAACAGGAGCACTCTTATCAGCTGATGAGGGTAAACTGAGGCTTTCCTTTCACTCCCAGAGGCATCACCCCTGTTCCTAGGATGATCCTTCTCCTTCATATACAGTTATCAGCTCTCATTCAGTTTGGAAACTAGCAAGCAACATGCTCTTCACCAGCACACAAAGCCTTCGTTGCTGCTTTTCTATAGAGATATGCAAGAGCGAACAATGGCGACCCCTCGCATCTCTCTCCATGTTATCCATAGGCTGGCACTGGTTGGCAGCACCTGGCAATCCTGGCACATGTTGATACTGAAGGACACAGAGAGGCATAGGATGGTCCTTTCTGCACAGTCTGGCATGGCCTGACACTGACAGGCACAGGTAGACACAGTCAAGAATAGACTCAGGTTGGTACAAACTGGCATGTTGAAACATACCTGTATTGACTGCATTGAATGGAACTTACTGGCATAGATGGGCACTTACTGCCAAAGAATGGCACTGGTTGGCACTGACTGGCATGGGCTAGGACGGTTTGACACTGGCACAGCCTGCATGGGCAGACACATGTTGCACTGACCAGCACAGCATGGCATTGACTGGCACTGGCTGTCAGTGACTTCACCGCATAACTGCTCCCTATTGGCACCAAGGAGTACTAATTAGAAGTGGCTGACCCAGATTTGTAAGGATGGCATAAAATGCCACAAACTTTTACAAGATGTCATGGGCTGTTACATATCAGCACACACTGGCACAGCATAGCACCAGGGGGTCGACACAGGTTGGCACTGAGCAGCCCAGCCTGGCAAGAGTGAGAGCAACTTAGCATAGACTGGCACGTCATGGCCTAGATTAGTACTGGATGACAGCATGGCATGGAATGTCACAGGTTGGCACAACCTAGCAGGGATAGTATTAAAGGGCACAGATTGATGTTTACTGGCACAGCATTGCATGGGTTGACAGAGTTTGGCAAGACTGATGTTGACTAGAACAACATGGCATTGACTGGAACAAACTGGCATGGGCTGGCACAGATTGGCATTTGCATAACAGGGCATGGGTTCAGCACAAGTTGGCATGCGCTGGTATTGACTGGCATAGTATGGTGCCAACTGGCATGGGCTGAAATATGTTGGCAATGTCAGCCTATAGTTGGCTGGCATGGGATGGCACAAATAGGCACTCACTGGCTCCAAGTGGTTCAGGTTGGCACTGACTGTAGTATCTCACAGGGATAGGCAAGCCTGGAATAGGCTCCCACAACATAGAATGAGTTGATGGCACAGGTTGGCACTTATTGGCTGGCACAAGTAGACACAGAATGGTATTTTGCCCACTGTCTGGAAGTTATTGGCATGAATAGCGACAGCTTAGCTTAGACTGGCAAAGGTTGGCATGGCTTGGCCGTTGCAGGTAGAGGGTTATGCAGTGTGGCATGACTGGCAAAGCATGGCACATATCTGGTGGTTTGGCACAGACTCACATTTATTGACACAGTATAGCATGGATATTTGAATTAGAAGTGAGACTTTACAAGGTTAATGCATCATCAGGAAACTTGATGTAGAATCTTATTACAGACTTTCTAACTACTGTGACATTAGCACCCTTTCAAAGTCAGAGGATACTTCTTAAATCACAATCACAATCTTCCCGTTGATCATCTATTTGCTAGAGCGGGCACCAGTAATATCTCCATATATCCTGTCTCATGCCAGTAGAGCCAGGGGCATCGGCTTGCTACAGGAACATAAAGAGCCTCCAAACAATTATATTGGGTCATGGGAATGACCCAATATAATTGTTACTGGAATTTGGCATATCAAATACAACACGAGAAGCTTGCCAGGCTTGCCGAGCGGGAGGCAAACTCTTTTAAACACCTCTAAATAAAGCATTTATTGTTGAGCCGCGTGGCCGCTGCGCGGAGCCGGGCTGTGATGGGCTGGTCTGCTGGGTGGAGTTCTGACGAGAGGGAAGTCCGGATGTGGAAAATGGCGGCACCCATGGAGTGGGGGGGGGGCGTTCTGGCTTGTTGTGAGGCTCTGCCGAGGTGGTGGGCCGGGCTAGAACCTGCCATGCCTCCCGACTGCCTCATGAACGGCTGTGCACAGGGAGAGCAAGGAACAGCTCTGCCCCATGTTTGAGAGTCTCTTACTTAAAACTATATATAAATATTTCCTTTTAATGCCATATTTGTTAATCATATCACCATGTTTGATTTTTATTTATCCTTACAGGAAGATATTAGAATCTAGAAATAAATAGCAAACTCAGAAAAGATGCTTCATTATCTCTTGACTATCTCTTAGTAGAAATTATTTTCTTCAATTGTCAGAGAATAATCCGCTTATTTTCCTGACTTAAACTGACTAAAGAATTGTCATTTCTCATTCCACATTTGGTTGTCGGTAGTTCTTACCCCATATTTTTGTCAATCCCTTTCACCCACTTCATGTAATTCTCTCATTTCCCACATCCTTAAATTTTTTCTTTCGAATTTACTGGTGTAATTTGAATTCTGTTCTTGTCTCCAAATGTGTCTTGCTTCCTGCCTGCTTGCTACTCCCTGCACTGTCTTGCAAGGGACAAGACATCATTAAACAGCAGCAAAGAAATCAGGATTGACCCCTGCTAGGGTGAGCTAATGTGTCCCTCGGCTTGGCCTGATTCAACAGGAGACTTTTAGTCATCCCCAAGGCCAAAAGATAACTGTATAATAAGTATTTCCTTCATTCTTCAAATACACAGTTGTTTAGAGAGGAACAATTTTAACAAGCCTGGCCTCAGGAGTTATAGTTGGAAAAATGCTTATTATGTGGATTTTACATTTGCAAGTGAACCTAAAACTAACAGAATCCCACCTACTGAGCAGGTTTCATTGTCTGCAAGAGAAACCTATACTGTTAAAGCATCTCTCCAATTTATAAACGGTTCTCCTGTGGCTCCAATTGCTAGGCTGGACTCTCAAGCTAACCTCCCAACATCATATTTTTCTATCAAGTAGAATCAAAGATAAGCTATGCTTGTCATCCTCTTCAACAAATTAGGAAAGGTTCCCATGAGAGCCAGACAGTATGAGAGGTTTGGAGAACGGTGCCTGAATTTGAAGGTGTGAGGATCCAAATGAATTTAACTTCAACACGGCAAAGCGCATGGCCTCCTTCAAAGAAGACCGCCTGTCTGTCTCTCATCTTTGCTTTTTTAAATCTTAAAGGTAATGCTTGCATATGGCAAAAATGTATACTGCATGATGAAAAGGCAATGTGTCACTTCGGATGTTAGGCCCTTATCCAAAGGCACACACCACCCTTTCTTCAATACCTTCCTGAGACTTCCTGTACATGGGCAAACGCATCACTTTGGTTTAACAATTTTAGATTATACCTACAATTCTGCATCTTACTTCTCCCTGGAAAACTTAAACATAGGGTGTTGAAGAGATAGTACAGCTGGTGTGTCTCTTGCCTTGCACATGGCCAACCCAGGTTCAATCCCCATGGGCACCCATATGGTA
Organism: Cryptotis parvus; assembly: GCA_021461705.1. NCBI lineage: Eukaryota > Metazoa > Chordata > Mammalia > Eulipotyphla > Soricidae > Cryptotis > Cryptotis parvus. Next base: position 80,535 of record JAJIBD010038883.1, read on the forward strand.
ACCTCAACCCCATGAGGACTGATCCCTGAGCACAGAATCAGGAGTAAGCTCTTACACCAGGAATTGTGGTTTGAAAGCAACAACAACAAAATAAACCCAAAAAAGTATTTCCATAATTACTACGTAGGGATTGAACTGTAGACTCAGTTATGGTTCTAAATGATTTACTGTTTGCATGGAATATACTTTATTCAAATAATGTGATGTAAAATTCTGTTTTTACTTGCAGAAGAAAAATACTGTAATGAAACCCTAGCATTTTATTATTTGCAGAGGCAAAGTATATATCTGAGAAATTTTTAGAAAATACTCTCTTAGGTAAAATGTTGCCTGCACATTTAACAAATTGCTACATTCTACCAAGAGGTTTTAGCAATTAATATTATCCCCAAAATCATGAAACTATCAGCATCTTCTATCAGGATTCTCATACTTTCAGTCATACAGTGTACTATTAAACTTTTTATATATGTCAATGTGATTAATTAAAACAATATTTCAGCTTCAAAAATTATTAACCAGTCTGCGTATTTATCATCAGAATAATCATATCTATAATCATTAATTTCCTTATTGACAAAAAAGGGTTATATTACTACTAATTATAAGTTTTAAAATAAATTAATACAACTAAGAGAATAAATGAATTCATAAAAATAGGACAGTACATTGGAATTTATTGTTACTTATCATTTCTCTTTTCAAACTTAAGCACATTTTATGTTTATATAGATGTGAATTGTCTATTGATATAGTTTGATCATTTTTTATTCATTTACTTTCTTTTATAGACATTAATATTTAGTATTTGGGGGAGATAAATAACAAACTATTTCCATTTGGGGATGTTATGACAATATTCTTCCCATATTTAAGAATTTTTGTTTCCTTTTACTCAAGTTGTATTTGACTTTTAAAATAGGAAAAGAAACTCCACCAACATTTATATAAAGATGGAATACAGAAATATAATCAACAACACAACATTAAAGCTTAAATTTCAATTGCTTTGATATGCCAAATACCAGTAACATTTATATTAGGTCATTCCCATGACCTAATATAATTGTTTGAGGCTCTTTATGTTCCTGGAGCAAGCAGATGCCTTGGGTTATACTAACATGAGACAGAACATATGGAGATATTACTGGTGCCCGCTCTAGCAAATAGATGATTAACGGGAAGATAGTGATAGATAGTTCAATTGCTTTGAAAAGAATTTGTAGACCTGAACAATTTAAGTTCTGGGATCATACTTGCTCAGAAAAGTACTATCACAAAAATAGAAATAAAAGATGACAAAAATAGAAATCAATTCTAATTTATATATAGCATTAACATTATCTTTTTTAAATTGATTTTAATAACAATTTTTATTGAATCACAGTGAGATACACAGTTACAAATTGTTCATGATTGAGTTTCATTTATACAATGTTCTATCACCTGTCCCTTCACCAGTGAACATTTCCTACCACCAATATCCCCAGTTTCCCTCTCGACCCCCACCCCCTGAACTTTTCTTCTCTCTCTGTCCTCTTTTTGGGCTTTATGGTTTCGCAATAGAGTTAATGAAAGGTTATCATTTTAGGCATATCTCTTACCTACTTTCAAAAACTTTCCTTTTTAAAATTTTCTGGACAAGTTTTTAAACTTTTAAAATCTCTTTAAAAACAGTTGCATCTTTAAAACTTTTAAATATTTTTAAAACTTTTAAATCTTTTAAATCTTTTAAAACCATTATATACAAGTTTAAAGTTCATATAAAAAGACATGCCAAATAGTTATGGAAAGAGCTGGACAGAGGGTATCAGTAGATGCTAGAATATATAATGACAATATCTATTATATAAAAGTTGTTACTTGTCCATAACTAAAATATGAATTAATAGTAAAGAATACAAGGTACCAAAAGAACAGTAAGTACATGTGGAATTTTCTATATGATAAATATATCATTGCATATCATTGGTGAAAATACTAGATCTTGATTAGTGCTAAAGTAGGGAATATACCCAACAATTTTCTCCAAGCTCCAAATAGATCAAAAAATCTGAAAATATAAAGTGAAACTAAAAATAGTGAAACTACTAGCAGAAATCATGGGAAATTTATAAATTTGGATATATGTTCTAAACCATAAGATAATGCTTATTAAATTTTTGACATATTTATGTCAAAATATCATAAGCAAAAGTAAAAAAAATAATATATACACATATATATGTGTAATATTCTCATCATATATACATTGTATATGTTGTGTATATACATGGAAACCTTTTATAAACTAAACCTCATAGAATAATAATAATGTACATGAATAGACGGTTCACAAAGTCAAGATATTTAAACATAAGAAAGTATAGAATCTTATTTATAATGGAAGAAAAATCAGAACCACTAAGATGGAGAAATCTTGAAAAAATACTCTATTAGAAAAATTAGAGAGGAAGACTAGCTCTAAAACTTTGTTGTAGAAATTTAAAATGATTAAATTACTATGGAGAAAAATCTGACACACAAGCACAAACTTAAATATCCGATCGCGAAACTTCACTTCTTGAAACAAACTCTGAAATAAAAGGAAACAACCACAGGCACAACTAGAAAAGCATACAGTTAAAGGTAATATTAATTACTTAAAGATATCCATCAATGGTGCTGGTTGAATAAATTATTATAAATTAACAGGGAGATAGAATGATTATAAATTAATAGGGCAAAACTTTTATGCAAAAAAAGAATGAAAAATAGCTTCATGAGTTGATTTAAAGTAACTGACTTTAAGTTATTTTGGTATCTTAAAAAGGTAGTTATTTTGCTAAAAAGGACAAACAATATATAAAGTTGTATATATTTTTGAATAACAAATAAGAAACTGGTAGAGAGAATAGAACAGAGAGGTCATACCAAATTGAGTCTACTATTTAATGTAACTTATAACTACGAATTTTGACTTTTGAACCAAGGAAATGATCATATGTTCAAAATAAAGTAAAATAACAAAGCAAACATACGATTTAAATAAGAGTGGTTGGTGACCTAAAGTCACATTAAATTGATAACATATCTACTCAGAGAGTAATTTTAAGAGACTTTGAAATGATTTTTTAAAATCTAGTAATATAATCAACAGTAGTTCATGAAAAATAGTCACTTCCACCTCATTGTAAAATAGCACCTTATGGCAATATACCTTGGGCCTTGTTCCATGTTTTGTTTTGACTATTTCAGCTTGCAAGCTGTTTTTTCAGTGTTTGCATAATAAATTTACTAATTATTATTTTAGCTATTTCTGAACTTTTGTTATAGGACCACATATTTTTTTCATAGCTAAGTTTTGGAAAACATTATTTTAACTGTTGACTTTTTGGAAAATCAATAGTTTACAGGGAAATAGACCATTAAACTGGGACTTCTGCTTATGTTTAAACTCAAGCAGGCCAACAGACATTAATATAATATGGTATAAAATACACTAGAGAGTACTTAAACATGTTTGCCCTGACCAAATTTGAAAAAAACTAAACAGGGGAGTAATAGGCATAACTTAATAGTAACATTAGAATAACTAAGGCCCTCTGGGTAAGAGGGTGGGCAGCATTGTTTTAGATGAATGTTGGTAGCACACATTGAATTTGAATATTATTAAGTTGGAACTCCATAGAAATGGCTCAGGCAAGGGACAAGCATGTTTTGAAATAATAAGATAAATTTTGTGAGGAAGCGTTAGCTAAGTATGTTCACATGGTACAAAGATGAACATTTAGCATGGTTAAATTAGATGGTTTAACATGGTTAAAGGAGAGATGATGATCTCTCTTTTTAAGGCAGTCAATAAACCACTAGTGAGACACTTGGTCTTCTATGCCTTTGAATCCTCCTGTTGTTCCGCCATATAAAGTAGCAAATATCTCCTGTTGGGTGCTTGCTTCTAGTGATTACATCAAATGCAATCAAGCCTCTATTTCTAATGTTCAGTTACAGAAAAGACTTTTTAAAAACTCATGATTGTTCAAATCTCATATATGAAATAGCTCTGACAAAATTGGTTGTATTCTTTATCATGTTAAATTTCTTTTTAAAAAGAATTTTTAAACTATAAATGGTAAAAACATCAAAGGGTGAGATGGTTGTTGTTAAATCTACTAAAAGATTAAAGGGTCATATAAAATGAAATGCATTAACCTTGATGCGATCTTGTTTCAGTAACAAGAAGTGTGGGGGGGGCAGAGATGGAGAGGAGGGGGTAGATAGCCATAACATATTTTGAGACAGACTGGTGACATTTGCATATGGGATAAATATTAAATTATGCATGCTTAAAATCATATCTGAAAAAGCAATAGATTGATCTGAATTAAGTTTATTGGGCTAATTAATTGTGTGCTTTAAAAAAAATCCTTCCCTAAAGAAGAATAACAAAAAATTTGTGGGCAATATTTTATTGAAGTAAGTGTAGTGCAACCAGTATGACTATTTAGATCTAACTATACAGCAAATATTTATGCATTTAAATTAAAAAATACCCAAGGCATTTTTGAAAATAATTTTATGATATTCACTGGTCACACTCTCTACTCAGCTTAATTAAGAATGGGATGAAATCGATTACTGTGAGAATGAGGGAAGATTATGGTACTGCAGTGATCTGAAATCAGCTGCTTCTCTGTTTGTTGGACTCATTTCTTAATATTAAGGAATGAACTATTTACAAACTCATAGTTGGTAAGGAGTAAACTCTAGGCCCAGAGTTTACTCCTTACCAACTATGTTTCCACTTCTTTGGAATTTCTTGGAATATTTCTAAGAAATCTTTCACCTGTTATAAACTGTGTAAACCATTGAAAGAGGAAGCCTCAGTTTCCTTTTGCCCATGGGAGAAGAATCCAGTTTCTTCTTACTAGATGCTTTATCTCCACTTCATCTCCCTAACACATACTTCATCCCCAAGGTCCTTTCTTAACATTCCAGGATTTTTGCAGACCCATAAAATTCTCCATTGAATCTTAGGCTCACAGGAACCCCACAAAGCCTGAAAGAAATGGGGAGGAGAGACAAATGGAGGAAGGCACACTGGAAATCTCTGTAACACCTGTATCTTAGAAATGTAAAGATCCCAATTTCCATCTTTCAGTGTCTACAGGAAGAGCCTTTACCTGTAACTTCTTTGCATCCCCTATACCATTGGTTAGTTGATAAATTCACAGAACGCCTTTAAAAGGGCTTGCACAAAATCCTCTTACTTGTAACTTAGCCCTATACTAGGTTCCTCCCAGCAAGGGGAGTTCCTTTCCTTTCTCCTCTACTTTCCAATAAACTTTTATGCTTTCTAATTCTGAGTCTGGGCATCTTTATTTTTCAATATTTTTGTTCTTGAAAATATTGAAGAACCTGGGAATTACGATCGAACACAGAGACCAGCCGCTGCAACTTCTCCCTCACCTGCATCACCATGACCGTTGCATATGGGAAAAATTTGGAGGGCTCCAAACAATAATAATAATAATAATATACCTTGATCACTTGATCACTTGACATCCCGTTATTCATCGATTTGCTTGAGTGGGCTCCAGTAGCATTTCCATTTAACCCTATCACGGGCCAGTGCAGCCCAATGGCATCTGGTTGCTTCAGGAATATGAAGAGCCTCAATATATATATATATGGTATATTATTGAGTATATTGTATATATACATATATATGTATATATATGTATATTATATATATGTATATTGTATATATATATATACAATATACTCAATAATATACCTTACCACACATAAAACTTAAGAAAGATCGTGACAGAGAGTGACATCAGGAGTAATATGGGACACAGAAGGTATAAAGCAGAAATGATGTATGTCTAGTGTAGTTTCTCTTATGAGTGCTGGGAGAAGTGGTCATGACGGAGTCGCCAGACTTTGGCGTGATGGCTGGCACAGCCTATTGAGGTTTAGGAGGAGGAAGAAGGCAAGTTTGCTGTCTGCTGTGGCTAATGCGATCAGCTTGAAGTAAAGGCATCTCTCAACTTAGTCTTACGCTATCATACAATTCCTGTAGCACTGCAAACACCCTGCAAACCTGTCCTAAGCCAACATCCCCTTTCAGAATTAAAGTTGTAGTTTTCTATCACTGCAGCACTGTTGATTACATGTCAGTGCTTCACATTATTCTAAACTGAAATAATGATGTCCACATTCACATGAAGCATTAACGTTCTTGGAGTTCTCTTACATGTTTCTGCTATCTCAGGAAGCATCTTGCTAATGGATACACAAAAGATTCAAGGTGAAGGACAGAGGTTCACAGGCATGGTGCCAAGCTACAGACAGGAGAGCCAAAATGCTGAGTGTACATCCAGCCTAGATACCAAGTGTTCAAGGTGCCCAATGCCTGTAGATGGGCTACTGCAAAGCAAATGCTGAAATCCTATTTGCCTTTCTTGTTGTAAGAATAGAAATATGTTTGCTAACATATTCCATTCAGTTAGCAAATGCAGCTACTAATGTGGGTCTTCCATAAAAGCAAAATGCAGTCACCCAACTTTTTAGAATGGTGTAAATACCTATAGGAAAGCATGTTCAGGCTCTTGTACACCAGTGGCAAGGCAGAAAGCAAGGGACTGAAGAAGAAAATGGTTGAGTTCTGTGGAGGTTTTGAGAGGAGTAAGAACAGCACAGAAAAGTAGGAGCTTGTGTGTGTGGGGCGGACAGAGAAGGGGGAAGTGAGGAAAAAATCCTTCAGTGGGATGCCCAAGAAAGGTAAAAAACTTTTCCCTCTTGTATCACTTTAACTAGATGGTAGGTGAGGACTTTGTATTGTGTGTAATCTACACCAATACACTGAACTTTTGGTATGGTATAGCAGGATGGTAAGATAAAGGAGAGTTTGAAAGGATTATCTTCTGCAATTTTTGTTTTTGGCCCATTCTCCAAATATACTTGACTGGTGATTTATTTACGTAGGGCATTATAAAATCTTAACTTCCTATGACTCATTTCCCTATATCATTGGCCCTAAATAGGAGGATTCAGCTATGGAAAGAGCACAGAGACTATCACTATCACTATCTTCCCGTCATCATCTATTTGCTAGAGCGGGCACCAGTAATATCTCCATACACAGAGACTGCCAAATGGCCACCTCCTGTGAGAATGGTCTATGGAATGCGCCTCAGGTAGAACCCCTTTTAAAGGTGGAATACTCATTCAGAACTGTATCAGTGTTTATAACTTAAAGGTTCTGAATAAGAAAAGACAAGTTTTAGTAGCATCGTTAGCAGACATGGGCCAAATATCAAAAAGTAGGGATAGGGAGCAGAGAGATTGCAGGTAGATGTAGTCGAGCTTGTCTTGCTAGAGGTGGATCTGTGTTAAATTTCTGGCATCACATAAGGTCCCTGAGCACTATCCAGAGAGACTCATGAACACTGTCAGGTCGGGCCCCCAAACAAACAAATAAAAAGTGAGAGAGATAAAACTACAATGATGGAAAAAAGTGAGGATGACCCAAAGCACTATGGAATGCTACCCTTATCCTTGAAGAATGTTTTCAAGCCAGTTTGTTAGCTTAGTTGGTGTCTTTTCCTTGCTGCACTCAGGATTGAGCCCTGAAGGTGCTCAGGGGCCAAATGCGGTTCAGGAGATTTGAACCCAGATTGGCTGCACACCACACAGGCATCTGCCTTACCAGCTGTAGGGGTCTTTGGCCCCACAATTCCTTTTGAGCCTTTAGGTTTTCTCATGTCAAAGGCAGGTAGCTGGACTGGTATCTTTGCTTGCCCCAGGTGCTTCTTAGTCCCCTGGAGGAATTCACAACAGGCATTGCAAAGTAAAATGATAAAAAATTTAGGACCACTTGGGGTGAAATTAGTATGATAAATATCTAGCCTGTGGCATTGTTACCCTGTTGTTTATCAAACCCAGGATAATGTTTTACTAATACAGCCAGTTTTTCTATGCCTATGCAAACAAGACATTTCCATGAAGTATTAAGAAATGTATTAAAGGTGTTAAGAAAAGTGAATGTTTCATAGTTCCTTATGTATGTATAGATAAAATGTAATCTATGAATTTACACTGTTATAGGTCAAAAAGGAAGCGTTGTCAAAGTAGAGGTAAAATTATAGGTCAAAAAGGAAGCGTTGTCAAAGACCAAAAAATTATAGGTCAAAAATAAAGCATTGTCCAGTGCTGGCGTGGATGTGGGGAAAAAGGGACTCTCATCCACTGTTGGTGGGAGTGCCGACTGGTCCAGCCCTTTTGGAAAACAATATGGGCATTCCTCCAAAAAACTAGATATTGAGCTCCCATTTGATCCAGCAATAGCACTCCTGGGAATATACCCTAAAAACCAAAAAACACATAGCAGAAACACTATCTGTACCTCTTTATTCATCTCTGCGCTATTCACTATAGCTAGAATCTGGAAACAACCTAAATGCCCGAGAACAGAGGACTGGCTAAAGAAACTCTGGTTCATCTACACTATGGAATACTATGCGGCTGTCAGAAAAGATGAAATTATGAAATTTACCTGCAGATGGATGGACATGGAGACGATCATGCTGAGTGAAATTAGTCAGAAGGAAAAGGACAGATATAGAATGACTGCATTCATTGATAGGATATAAATAGATACCAGTGTTTTACTAAGTGTGGGGAAATGGTAATGGCAGATTAAAACTCACCGTTGAATATACACAAAGAGACTTAAGTGATAAACTCTAAATATCTGCAGGGCTAGCCACAATGTGTAAAAGAAGAGGGAGAGAGATGCAGAGACAGAGAGAGAGAAGAGAGAGAAAGAGAGGATACTGGGGTACCTACTCTTGAGGCAGCCTCGGTGGGGGGGGGGGGGGAGACACTAGTCTTTAAGAGTTTTATCTTTAAAGTTTTGACTAGTAGGAAAACACTCAAATACTGAAGGATTTATACACCCAGATTACGATGAAATAAGCAGATTTCACACTGTAAATTCAATTTTGTTTTCTTAAAAATAAGACCAGATAACTTAGAGACCTGGGGACAAAACCGGACGAAAAGTAACTTTAATAATGACAAATTTTCATGTACTAATGAACTAGTTCATGTACTAATGAACTCTGAAGAAATAGATTAGTTACCTTCCATATATTTTCATCCTATCTTCTATTTTTAATGAAAATTCAGATGAAAGGGAAGGGAAAAGGGCAGTTCCTAGTTGTTCCTATTTCAAATAGACTCATTTCCCCCTTTTTCTTTCATATTTTTATTTAGTCACTGTCAGGGCTGATTGGTTGGTAAGGTCATAGTAAGTCCTCCTGGGGGCAGGGCACTGCCTTCCTGCTGGAGGGAGTTTTGAGAACTGGAGCTAAAGTGTAACTCCTCGGTATCCCCTGGATCTCTGAGGCATTTGTACCATTTTAGTGTATATTTTCCCTTAATTTTTATTTTACCACCGTGAGATATACAGTTACAAGGATGTTCATAATTGGGTCTCTGTCATACAGTGTTCCAGTACCCATCCTTCCACCAGTGCCCCATTCCCACAACCAATGTCCAAACACTCCCTCCCACCCAACCCCAGCCTGCCTCTTTGCAAAGCACCTTTTCTTTCTCTTTCTCTCTGTCTCTGTCTGTCTTTCTCTCTTTCTTCTCTTACAGTTTGTGGCTTGCCTTACTGATATTAACGGTTTATGATTATATTCAATAGAGAGTACTAGTGTGACATTATAATTCCCTATTCCCCATCAACCTCCCAGTTTGTTGCAACTAGGAAGAACATTACAGTGCATTAATGTGAAAGATCCTGGGAAGGACCTGGTCCTAACTTCCATTGTCTAAGTCAGTCACACTGGTGCAGCTGTGGGTCGGGAGTGTCTCTCATCCAGTGTTGCTGGCTGTGGAAGCTGGGAGCGTGCAATCACGCCTACCTAGTTTAGAAATCTAAGGCAATTTTTTTCAAATACTATGCTAAACCTTAACTGAGATACAATGGTATAGCTCTAACTGTAATTGGGTGGAGTCTTAATTTAATCAACATAATTATTATCTTACATGAAATTAATTCATTATATTTTTTACTATGTTGCTTTCAAAATTCAAGTTACCCAAAATCTCACAGACAAATATTTCCTGGTTTTGAAGTATTCTGGTGTAAATACTTCTCAATTAAGTTAAACTGATTTGAAAAGTATCAGTAAAAACTAGTTCATTTATACCGCATTTGAGTAAAAAACTTGCAAGGTTGAATCAATTTCTTTTCTGTTTAAGTAAGACGAGTCAGCTTTAATTTTCAAAAACAGGCAGAATAAAAATTTTGTGTCTAATTAGAGACCTGCATGTCTCAAACCAAACTATGTTTCCACCCAGCTGTTATTTACCAAACTAATCTCACTATAAGCATATTTGCTTATTTTAATAATTTTATGAAGAAACAGAGTAATGAGACAAACACATTTCAATGCAAAAAGAAACCTTAGTTTTTGTTAACATTTTAGACACCAGCAGGGGTTTGGGGGAACATTTGAACTGACAATCTATAAAAACATGAAAACGCTTTCAAATTCTAATTTTGATAGTTTTGCATCTCTACCTCAAGATGATTTCCCTTATGTTGCTGAAATTATACCTTTATTTGCAAGACAAACAGCTTAGTTTTTAATTGAAGTTGGTTTGGCTTGTAAAATGTTAGAGAATGTTCTCGCAATACACAGGCACACTGGGCCTTTCTCAGGAGCCAGCTTTAGGTAGGGCGTAGACAGGGAGAGAAGAGGAGTCCTCTATGGAGGACAGTAAAACCAGGATTGTGCTCGCGTTCATGGACACCTGGTCTCCATACATACCTGGATGCCTTTTCCATTTTTATCTTTCTAACTAGGGGATGGGTGAGTGCTTGCCATTGGGTTTAAAATGTGTAAGGTGGTAAGGCAAAGGGCTGGGAAGACCAGAATGACTGAGAGGATTATCTTCTCCGTGTCCTGGACCCACTCTCTTGCCCTTCCATCCTGGAAATGTCTCTCTTTAGAGTATTCTTTTTCAATCTTACCCTATTTTCCTTTTGTCTTGATATCACCTATGACAAAGAAAGGCAAGTTTAAGTGGAACCATTCTAGGTCTCTAATCAATAACATGAACTTAAAGTAAATAAAACACAACTGTTTCTTAATCTCAGATTTATAAGGGCAAGTCAAGTTTTCTTTTTTGTGAAAATATTTTCTTTTAGTGGACCATTACCAATCGTCTCCTTTCACTGTTTTACTGTCTTTTAATGTCTTCTATCAGTTTAAAATTCAAATTGAAGAATTCATGTATGACTTATAAATGAGCACTATAGAGAATATTCTAGCCAGGATCATACAAAACAACATATTGTGTTTTATTGTAGGAAGAAGAAAGTCATTGTCCAGAGGGAGCAAGAATAAAGGGCTTCAGCCTACCAGAACCAGTAGGTAAATTCTTCTTCCTGCAACATTTAAAAAAAAACTTTGATAATGTACATGAAGAACGCATTGAAAAATGAGATGAATGAAAAAATACTCTCACTACTGGCTGGTATTCAATTTAACTTTCATTTCATCAGAATGTACATTCTGACACAGATATTTGTTAAAGCATATTGGAGGGCACTCCCACCTATGCTTGGGAATTACTCCCAGACATGTGCTCAGGCATAATTCTTAGCTGTGTTCAGAGGAACATATGCAGAGTCAGGGATCAAACCCGGATGGGCTGTGTGCAAAGCAAGTGCCCTACACAACGTTCTATCTCTTGGGCTCACAGACACAGTTTTATCTTTTGTTCAATGTGATTTTTTTTTCAACTCTTGAAGTGAATTCTTGTTTACTTCTGCAAATGCTCCAAGGGACTTCAGAGGTTTTAAAGATTTCTCCAACCAAAATCACTTTGCAAACGGTGAAATTTAATCTCACTCTATTCTGCTCTTTGAGGAGATGTCCTAGTTAAGGTTAGCATTCGCTAACATATTTAGTTGTGATTTTTTTAAGTGTTGACAATTTGCGAATTATTTCCCTACATCTAAGCTAACCCTTATACTAAACTTAAGAGTTGTGGGTTTACTCTTATCTTGCCTACTTCATAGAAAAGAGACTGCTGAAGCAATATTCTCTGCTTTTCTACTTATTGCAATGGACACCTTCCACACACTTTCTTATGTGAAGGAAGCACTTGAATTAATGCAAGTAGGGAAAGCACTTGAAACAATGCTTGGCATGTGTGCATGCCAGCAATTGTAACTGTTGGTAAATGCATGCTTCCCAATCTCAGGGACACACTCCAGAAGGGTGCCTAGAACACTGAGCTCAACACATATTCTTGAAGTATTCATTTTACTTCTTATTAATTTCAAGCACATTTTTATAAAACAAATATCATAGGATAAAATATACACTCACTTTAAGGATAAAATAGGAGACAGGAAGAAACGTTCCGTGAGCTTATTTGATTTACATCCCAGGTTCTCTGAAGTATAAAATCTGTAAGAATTACATCATCAGGAAACTAGAACACCCCTGTCATAAGTGTTCTTCCCACTTATTGCCAGCTCAGGGGTCCTACGAAGCAGAGACAGATGATCTTATTAGACCAGCCTTGAAAGGCACCTTTATTTCCAACATAATGTGAAGATTTGTACACTTGATCCAATTCTTAAGAGATGCTGATGGGATGATGAGAGTTACTCACAAAGTTCTTCTGTCCTTGAATCTCTACTTAGCAAGTTTCCCAAGAGCCCTACATTCACCATAATTACAAGTTTTCAAAGCAAATTTCCACAGACAAATCATTCCAATTTACTGATATTACAGATTAGAAAGGTGAGGACCAAAGGAGTTCAGTGATTTGCTCAAGGTCATGAGGTAATATAAAAATAGAACCAGATGAATATGAGTTTCTTAGTCCCTAGTCCAGTGCTATTTTCTCTCTTGAAAGCCTATCACAAGTGAGCAATTATACTACCTAGAAGGGGGTATCAAACACATACTAACAGCCAAAGTAGGAGACATGAGCAGAGGTATAAGAACTGGGCCTCTGTAAGATCAGTGTGGATGTGGAGTGAGAAACTTGAAAAATGGGAGGGAAGAGAGATCTTGAGCTCTCCTGGCAACCTGGAGATGGGGATTGTAGGGGAATGGAGAGGAGGAAGACCTTGAGCTTCTGGCAGCCTGGAGATTGGGGATTTTAAGGGTGGGGGGGAGGTGGGAGGCAGAAGAATCAGAGGTCTTCTGGTTATCTGTATCTGCAATATTAGAACACAGTGATGTTGAGAGACAGACAGAACCATCCAGAAAGGTGAGGGGCAAATTGACTTTCATAACTTAAAAATGGGGTGATGTACTGAGCATCCTCTCAAAATGCTACTCTCCATACTTCGTCTGTATAGCTCCCCAGGGCCTCAAACTCTCTTCCTCCCTGGTTTCTTTGCAGAGTTAAAATAAACACTCTGAGTACTATTTATCAGAAGCAGCCTACAATGCCCCAAGGAGCACTATCCCTGAACTTGTAATGCTGTCACAGTGCAGAAAATGCTGATGCATTATGAGAAACCCAGAGTTCAGAGGATAAAGCAAGCAGACCAGAAAAAAGAAGGAACCAGAATAGTAGTGTTTCATGTACAGTTCATTTAAGTGTTCCTAATCCTACAGAAAGGGCTGCATGTCCAGACTTTACTCCTGAAATCAGAAATACATGTGGACCTAAGACTCTCAATATCTAAAATTCTCTGAAATGGTAAAATATTCCTAGGTAGCCATATATTATAACTATGTTGTTAGAGGGACTGCACAAGCTTTCTAATAGTACTATGATTAATAGTGCACTATTACTACTATTAGTATTAATATTACTACTAAGTATTACTAATAACAGCACTGATATAAGTTGGCCATGTATCTAGCACTATTGTTAACTTTTTAACCTCGACTTATTTTTTTATTTACTACAACATAATGACAGGTGCTTCCATTTTCATTATAAAATAATAAATGGAAACATAGAGAACATAAATGCTTTTCCTCTAGTTTTGTATATAGTAAGTGGTAATTTGGTGAATACAGCTTCTAAGTTGATGCTGTTAACGTCTGCTGTCTAGGTGGGCACGAGGGCACACTGTCGAAGTGCCAGGGACAAGGCACCCTCTCTAGCGCCTTGTCGAGGGCCAAGAAGAGAAGCACTCACTGGGCACGGATACCCAATTAGTTATTTGGTAAACACCAGGAATGTATCACTGTCACTGTATTACTGTCTTCCCATTCATCATTGATTTGCTCAAGCAGGCACCAGTTACATCTCCTTATGTCCTGTCTCATGCTCGTAGAGCCCAAGGGCGCCTGCTTGCTCCAGAAACATAAAGAGCCTCAAACAGGATCATTACCAGGAATGATCCTGTCTTTAAGGTGGGTCCCAGTAGGAACCTGAAATGCAGAGAGGAGAGAGGATCATTTTCAGGTAAAGGAGTTCATTTCAGTATCACTGAAAAAGAATGGGAGAAAAGAAAATAGAGAAACTATAAGGTTGAAAATGTATGCAGGGTTTAATTTTCAAGAGACACAAAGTTGTCTTAGTAAGTGGAGTATAGGGAAGGGCCTAGAGGTCAACCCTTTCCAGTCATCTTTTTTTAGAATAAATGAACAATATTTCATTTTGTTCAATGAACAAAATGAATCAATGAACACCTGAAGAATCTGACTTCAGTACTCATCAATACACTGGCTCGGCTCATTATACATTACCTGTCTGAATGCAAGGTGCCCTCCCATTGGAAAACCAGCAGGACAGTTTTTACTGTTCAAGAAGGGAGACATTCATGACATTGGCAACTGTCGCCCCATCTGCCTGTTGTCTATCATCTACAAGCTGTTCACTCGAGTCATCCTGAACAGGATTGGCAGAATCTTAGATGAAGGGCAACCATGTGAGCAAGCTGGCTTCCAAAAAGGATTCAGCACAATCGACCATATTCACACAGTAACCAAGCTCATTGAAGTTTGTAGGGAGTTCAGGATGCCACTCTGTCTCACGTTCATCGATTTAAAGAAAGCCTTTGATTCTGTGGAGACTGAAGCGGTCATTGAAGCCTTAGCCAAACAGGGTGATCAAACCCAATACATCAAGATCCTTCATGAAGTGTATTACGGATTCACCACAAGGATCTCACCATTCTACAAAGAAGTGATCATCGATGTCAAAAGAGGGGTTCGGCAGGGGTGATACCATTTCACCAAAACTCTTCAGCGCCACCCTAGAGAACATCATGCGACAATTAGAATGGGAAGGAATAGGAGTGAAGATAGACGGTTGGCAACTACACTGCCCTCCGCTTCGCTGATGACATCGTACTAATAACAACAAATATTAGTGAAGCGGCACAAATGCTGGCTGACTTCCGACCAAGAATGTGGAAAGATAGGTCTACAGCTGAATCTCAGCAAAACTATGTTCATGAAAAATGAACTAGTTTCAGGGGCCCCATTCACTCTCGATGGAACAAGCATCTCTAAATGCAGCAGGTATGTCTAACTAGTTCGAGAAGTCAACATGATGAACGACCTAAAATCTGAGCTGTGCAGGAGGTAGAGAGCGGCATGGAATGCCTTCAAAAGCATTGAAGAAATAGCTAAAAAGACAAAGAACCTCCAGCTCAGGGCACATCTGTTCAACTTCACTGTTCTCCCTGCATTAACATACGCATCAGAGACCTGGGCCCTACGAAAGCAGGATGAGAATGCTATTCGGGTCTCCCCAAAGAGGAATCAAAAGAGCTATGCTTGGAACATCATGCCTCACTCAAGTGAGAGAAGGAATCTGGAGCTCTGACCTCCATCACTGTTCCAGAGTCAGGGATGCTGTCCTCATTTGCCAAGGCATCGAAAATCAGATGGGCTGGACATGTAATGCGATTTGGAGATGACAACTGGACTAGAGCTGTAACCAACTGGATCCCATGAGATGTCAAAAGATCACGTGGCCGCCCACCTACAAGATGGTCAGACTTCTTTGTCAAGACCCTGAACGAACGGTTTGAGGCTCTTTGCATTCCTGAAGCAACCAGATGCCATTGGGCTACACTGGTACGTGATAGGGTTAAATGGAGATGTTACTGGTGCCCGCTTGAGCAAATCAATGAATAACGGGATGTCAAGTGATCAAGTGAATAATATTACACAGCTTTGCTTTTCCCTCATAGCTAACATATATTGACCATTTTGGTCAGCATTTTAAGCAACTTATCAGCATTTTGGCTCTCTGGCCTTCTGTCATGTCAGTATAGCCTTAAAAATTACATTGATGTTGGAGCAGGAGTGATAGTAGTGGGTAGGGCGTTTGTCTTTCATGCGGCTGACCCAGGTTCCATTCTTGGCATCCCATATGGTCCCCAATCATCACCGGGGTATTCCTTAGATGCTCAGGACTAAACCTGAGCATCTCCGAGTATGACCAAAAAAGCAAAAAAAGTAAAATACATTGATGGGAAAAAATTGAATTCTTCAGCTACCCTCTGTTTCTCTTAATGATGGTTTCTGTATTGCCAGAAACACCTATTCTTATGATCTTAAGAAAGTACAAAATAACTCAAACGGTTGCAATGGCTGATTTACATAATCACCTAGGTTCAGTCCTTGATTATGATGCTTCCCATCTGGAGGATGTGAAGCAAATACATTTGCTTTTCTGTGGTCTGTTTTGTCGTCCCAGGAACTAAGGACAATAATACCCACCTCTCAGGCTTATGAGGATGATTAAACTGTTTACTACAGATCTTGAACACATAAATGCTTAGCATTATCTGTTATTAACATTTTAACAGTAACTTTAACATCAGCACTACCTGTTTAAACAAATACTTAACCTGTGTTAGCCTGACATATAACAAGTATGTAATGTTGCTTGTTATGGATTTTTGTCACAGAGATTTTGATCTGGAGCGATTGAAAATATAAAGAAAAATCTAATATATTTGGGGTAAAACGTGTTTCCAGTAAAGATAATGCAGAAGATTTGGAATTTTTTATAATTCTGTTTTTGAGAAAAGTCAGATTTAATATGCCCCCACATTAGGTTTCATTATATGCTCTCTAGGAATCATTTATTGACAACTTCTTAAAAGATAGTCTTAATGTAGAGTTGTTTCTGAGGCAATGTTCAGGACACTATTTTCTCAAATCATCTCAAAAAGTCAATGTTTTCTTCTACTTTTTAAAAATATCAGTTATGGTAAAAATAAAACAAGAAGAACAAACAACCCCATCAAAAAATGGGGGAGAAGAAATGAACAGAAACTTCAGCAAGGAAGAAATTCGAATGGCCAAAAAACATATGAAAAAAATGCTCATCATCACTAATCATCAGAGAGATGCAAATCAAAAACAACAATGAGATACCACTTTACACCACAGAGACTGGCACATATTCAAAAGAACAAGAACAACAAGTGCTGGCGTGGGTGTGGGGAAAAAGGGGACACTCATCCATTGTTGGTGGAATGCCGGCTGGTACAGCCTTTCTGAAAACAATATGGACATTCCTCCAAAGACTAGAAATTGAACTCCCATTTGACCCAGCCATACCACTCCTGGGAATCTACTCTGGGAAACCAAAAATACGCAGCGGAAACACCATCCCTACTTTTATGTTCATAGCAGCATTATTCACAATAGCCAGAATCTGGAAGCAACCCAGAGTGCCCGAAAAATAGATGACTGGATAAAAAAGCTTTGGTACATCTACACAATGGAATACTATGCAGCTGTTAGGAAAAATGAAGTTATAAAATTTGCCTACAAATGGATGGACATGGAGAAGATTATGTTGAGCCGAAATTAGCCAGAAGGAGAGAGACAGATACAGAATGACTGCATTTATCTGCATAACATAAATATATAGGTACATATTATGATACCAATATCCAAGGTCAAGTGAAACATACATCAGGAGGCCCTGTCAAAGGTGGAAATTATCACAAACGTGTGGGAGTCAGAGGCTAGGTAAGACAGAAAAATGGAACAGTGTGCTAACAATTGTGAGGGTACTAATGCCAACCTAGAACTGAGCATTAAATAGAGGCAAAAGGATACACATGACAACCCTTTAATGTATGTTCTGTAATCCATAGTCTGGAGAGGAAGGAAAAGAGAAAGATAGAGAAATGGAAAGAAATAAAGAACCTGCCATGGAGGAGGGCTGGGGGAGGGGGAGGGAACCGGGGACGTTGGTGGTGGGAGATGGGCACTGGTGGCGGGATGGGTGCTGCTACACTGTACGACCAAAACCCAAATATGAACTTTTTAATTGTATATCTTTGTAATTGTAAAAATAAAAATT